>VYZT01046313.1:1831-17464 GCA_013400735.1 Pomatostomus ruficeps
AAAAAAAAAAAGTGCTCTGGAGTGTTCAGCATTTCCATTGGAACACTTTGCACTCATTCTCCCACTGAGTGTAAGATTTTTTTGACAGACAATGGTAGTGTCTGCTTACTGGACACTAGTGTCTCATTGGTGAAAAAAAAGAGGAAGTAAAACCAGGCAAACTAGACTCAGAGGGAGGTGAAAATTTTAGCATAATGAATGTTTTGAAAAAAATCTAATAATATATCTGTGCTTTAAGGTCTGCTGCCTGGGGGAGGGGAGTGCTTTTTGAAGAGGTCAGTCAAGTACATATAGCCAGAAATCAAGCTTAGGGTCATTGATTGCCTTTACTCAGAAATAGGTCTGAATGTCCTCTGTCTTTGAAGTAAGAGAAAATTTACAGTCTTTATTAAAATAGTATTTTTTCTCTAGGGGCTGCAGGTGGTAAATGATGGACTCCTTGGCATCTGATATTAATTATTATTAGCAAGGAGCTGATTCTGGAGTGCAAGCAAGAGAGAAAGGCTGTTGGGTTATTCTTAGGTCAAAGTATTAATAGTATTGGTTTTGTGAATGCAGTAATATTCATGACTTGGTGATACAAGTTACAAACTTTTCTGAAATAGAAAAAAAGAAAACACAGGAATCTCTCCTTCTTTTAGAACACAAATACATAAATTTTAATCTGAGAAAAATACAAAATGAAACCATGTACAAGTTATGTACAAACCCTTTTTACAGGACGATATAGTTTTCACTGGATATTACATATGACAAAGTCAGGTAGATCATTTCTGAGCACCAGCATTTGTTCTCTCTCACCAACCCATGATGGTAAAAGTAAAATGATGAAGTCGTACTCCTTTTTCTTGATGAACTTTTAAATTAAGATCATAGCTGGTTCTCAGTGTACTGCCTCGCCATCTCCACTTCCAAATTATAACTGACATAGACACGTGAAACAATCAAAATATATTGTATATATGTATTTGCATGTGTGTGTTTTTTCTGAAGAAAGAAAATGGTTTCATCAGTCTTGAACTCTACAGAAATGTAAAAGTTAAAATTATATCAATTTTTTTTTTTTGCCAGAGGTTAGAATACTTCCATTGGCTAAGCATGTGTGTCCCAAGCTATACTATGGCAGAAGCGGATTCTTTTAACTGCTTGAGATAACTTCTGCTGACATTTTTATGTAGTTCCTACTAGTTATTTTCCAGTCAACAAAATGCTTATATGCCACATTTTTTGTTTCTGAAAAAACTATGGGGTTTATTACATGTATTCAATTGCCTATATGCTGTGTTCTGGGTTGTTTGTTTTTCTTTAAAATTTATAGATATCTCCTCTAAAATGCATTGACTGAAGCAGTAAGAAACTGTGTCTCAACATCATAAAGGTTCTAACTAGATGCAGCGTTACTGTTTAGCTTCCTAAGTTAGATATTGCTGTAAATAAGACCCAAAGTAATAAAAGAAATGTTATATTTTATATTGTCTTCACTTTCCCTACCCCTTCTCCTTTTGGCAGTTACCAATAACACACCACTGTGTAGAGCAGCTACCCCAGAGCAGCAGTGCTCACTCTTGGCTTCAGTGGCATTTACCTGGTCACACAGAGCACTGCACAGACACTGCACAGCTCCAGCGAGGCTGCAGGTTCTGTAGCAGAGAGAGCCTGTGCAGAAGAGATACATCACTTACAGAAGCACAGCTCTGATAAACGCTGGGACAGACTTACCAGCACTATTGGCCCACGCACCCTCCTGGGCAGTGACTACAGCAGAAGAGCTACTACACTCCTTTCATTATTTCAGATGGGGCTGTAACCCACACCCACTACTATTGCTCAGCATGAAAATACTACAAATATTAGGCCTCCTAATGGAATATTAGGAGACCTGGTGTACGTATATCATGAATTAAAAAAAAAAAATCCCTTACGCCTGTGATTATTCAAGAACCTTTAGAATTTAAAAAAAAAAATTAAAATTATAAAGGTGCTTGTTTGTATGTTGGGGATTTTGGTGGTTCAGATGACACAGAAAGGAAAAAGCCAGAAAGGCTATAAAGAGTTCTCCTTTCCTCTGAATTTTTTAGTGCATGTGCCATTGACTTTGACAGATATTCCCAGGCTAATCCACGGGAACACTGGGAACGGATTTCTGTTTTCACTTTGTTCTGTTCATCGCCTTTCACACACTTGGTTATTTTGTTTAAGCACATTCAAAACTAGAAATGAAAGGTGAGACACACACTTCTTTTGGTGCTAAAGAAATTCACAAGGATACCAGCTGTAAAAACGAAATACACACATATACACACACCCCCCCCCCACACACACAGAGACACTGACCTCAATATGTGTTCATTTCAAATACATGGGGATCCAGGAGCCCTTAGGAATCCACTTCTTAAAACCATTTAAGCACCTGCTGTGTGTTTGGGTGTGAGCCCACATGAGTCAGCTAGTCCAGGGCAGTTGTTAACATTTTAATGGATTGGCCCATGAGTGGCTAAGCAGTGAAAACACAAATTATTAGCCATTTGTAAATTATTGCTTTTTTTCATGTATGTTTATGCATCAGTTTATGGAACTAATTATTGCAGTAGTTCTTAGTTCTTAGTAGTTCTTAGTTTACACACAGACACAACACACCCCCAACAAAACCAATTCTCCCTGAATGAGAACACACTATTGTGCTTTCTCCTTCTCCTTCTACTACATGAAGAGTTTGAGAAATGCAGAATCTTCTTTTCAAAGGCCAAAAATAGCCAAACCCCACCACCACCACCCCCCAACAATGGATAATAAAAGACTGATACTTTTGTGGTGTCTCCTGTACAGTACATGCAAATTGAATTTCCCCTTTCCCACCTTTGACTGAGGCCATTTAGGTCTTTTCACATGCAGCTGACTATGCCTGGCCCAGATCAAGGGGTTTGTACTTTCCGTCCCATGGATTACCTACTGTTGGGCCATCGGCGCTGATTTGAAAGACAAGCTGTTAAAATGTCAGTGACAGTTTTAGAATGTTTTTAAAAAGTACAAGGACATGCTTTCATCTTGTTTTTCCCTACTAACAAATACATCATATACTTATTATTTTAGAAGGAACTAGACAATCACATTGAGGTGTTAAAAATCACATTTAGACTATGAATATCTTCTTTCCTTTATATCTTAACTTTCACTGTGCTAGGCACTTGCCCCCAAATCTATCGGAGGACAGTTTTATCCTTTCATCTTAGTGCTCACGGGCTTCAGGGGACAAATTAAACTAATAGCCATGAGACAGATAGAGCCAGCAGACTTTCTGGCAATGTGGGAGCACACAAGTGTAGGGCTGTGAGGAGGGCCAGGAGCACAGCCCTGCTGAGGCAGTGAGAGAAGGCTCTGCAGCATAATGTCAGTGTATTTCTCATAAAACTAACTGGGTTTTGGTCAAACCAGGGGGAAACAGCTAAAACAATTCTCCCATGTGCTGCCCTGCAAGTCCATATTTTCTTCTTTTTTCTGTCTTTCTTCACCTCAGTTCACGGAAAAGAAAAATGATGGCACCTTCTTGTGATGCCTCTATCAAATACATGCACACCCCCATAGATATGTGTGTGTATATACCCACATATACGTATGTGTGTGTGTAGGTATACATCCACATATACACAAATGTGTATGTATGAATATCCACGTATACCTATATGTTTGTGTATACACCCACATATACATATATGTGTGGACATGCATCTATGCAGACACAAACACACACAGAGACACACTATTTCTCCAACACAGGAATTACCAAATCACATTGTATAGCCTGTATCAATAGTGCACGCAATTAATGAAAAAAACCAACCAAACAAACAAACAAAAAACTGAAAATCCTCCCTCCCCACCCCATCCCATGGTTTTTTTCTTTTTGTCTTCAGAGAGAGAGGTACAAGGTATTGATAAAGACCACGAACTTATTTCTATATTGATCATCATGTGCTTTGTCAGCTGTCACTTAGGTCCCTTTCCCTGCCTTTTCCCAGCTTTGATGTATCTTCATATACCCATTTATTGGTGCTGGCCTTATTGTAATCTTTAATGGCTGAATATTGAAGATCTCCAACAGGTTTTCTATCTGTTCCTCCATCTAATTTCCACACATCAGTCCTGCATCTTTGATTATCAAAAATGGGAGTAAGAAAATACTATTGATTTTAGCTTTTCTATAAATAGGAACTGTAAAACCGTAACTCTACCTGTTTGTCTTGTTTGCTTGTGAGCTTGCTCAGGTCTTGTCCTTTATTTATATACAGTAAGTAACATGGGATTTTTGGGTGTGCCAGTGAAACTGGACAGAGACACACACAAACCTTAGCTATGTAGGGCTGCTGTATTTGATTCGTTAGTTTGTTTTATCCAGGGAATGCTCACTTCTGAAGGAAGGACACTCAGAAATGGCACTGTATGTGATAAGGTATAAGATATGATGTTCTATGACCCTATAGTAAACACCAGCCTTCTAAGGAAAAAAAAAATCATATGTATTTGGTAATGTTGAACACAAATTTCTACAATTCTCCTGTACTCAGGACCAGCTTTTTCATTCTGGTTGTAATATGAATGCAGTTCATAAATGAAAAAGGAGCACCGACTTCAAAGAAAAGGCTTAACATGACCCAATGCAGAAACAGGATGTAAATTATAACGTGTCACTAGCTGAAGCAGCATATGTTGGAAGAACGCACTGGAATTATCTTCTCTTTTGGGGACTGTGAAATGCGTTAAACACGGTTCTAAATAATAATGAAAAACTGCTTGAATTGTTTTGTTACTTTTTAGGAGAGTGGAATATTTTAAACAATCCAATTTTACAGATACTGTATTAACAATTCTTGTTATTGTCTTTAAATAGCTATTCTACAAAATGTAACAACAAAATAGTCACAGTCCAAGAAGTCACTCCAGAATAAAGCCTATTAGGTGTTAGTATGGTTATACTTGTACTGCAGCCAGTGGACAAACATTAAAGCTGAGATAGTTTGGCTTAAATGTTGGATTATATAGTGGACATCATTGTTTTCACAATAAATTCATCATCTGCTTTGTATTTGTTTGATTCACCGATATTTCTCTAATGATAAAAATACCACGGTATGTTTAATTGTGGTGTTTAACAGTTCAGCAAAATTACAAAGCCTAAAGTTAACTTGCACAATGAAAATCTGCTTTTCCTGATGACTCTGGTTTTGTGGTTTTGGTTTTTGTTTCCATATTAGCACAGCCTTTCCTTTTTTTTTTTTTTTTCTTCACACAATTGTGTCAGATGTTGCTTATTTGAGATAGAGAGAGTTACTAAATCATTTAGAACATAAATGATTGGGTGGGTAGATACTGCAGCACAGATATGAAACATCACATTTTTGTCTGATGGCTATAAAGCTTGTTGGCAACTTTGTGAAACTGCTGACACAAAAGGCACCCATCAAAGGCCTTTTCCATGTTATCATAATAAATACATTCATCACTTTTATTATTTTGATTTGGTTATTACTGTACTTTTATGTGTGGTGTCCCAGCAAAGTAAAATAAAAGGAAACAAAACCAACCAGAAAAACAACGGCTAAAATAAGCAGTTGCTTGTTGTAGGAAATAACTGAGGACAGCATGTTGTGAGATTGTAGAGCTGAGGCTAAACAAGTTTTTATCCTGATCCGAATTCATCACAAGGAGATTCTGTGTGCCTTTGCCAGGGTATGAGCCATCACCAAAGTACAAGGATCTGGAGCTAAATCTCTATACATATCAGGAAGAATTTGAACCATCTCAGACCAATGAAAGGCCATCAGCACTTCTGGAGTAAGGAAGTAACAAAATGTGGTAGATGAGATGGTTTATAACTTCTGCTTCCATGCACTAGTTTATGCACTCTGGATTAAAGCACTGTAATCCATGGCAAAAGGAGAAGAATCGCCAAGCTTGCCTTCCTGAAATTAGCAACTGCTGATGGCTAATGGGAAGGGAGGTGCAATTGCCAGGTTTGCCATTTCTAGCAAGTGCCCCTTACGCACATGGCCCTTGGCTGGGGTGGTGACATGGCCCTGCCGGTGTCACAGCGCATAACTGAGCGGGTGGGGTTTCTGTGAGTGACCATGAGGAGGGGCAGGGCACAGCATGTGGGGCTATTCCACCTTCACATAACTGGCAATCAAGATGATCTATATATGTTAATAAAACAATACTTCAGAAGAATGTTACATGTACAAAAATATGACTTTCAACTCTGAAAATAAATAAGTTCAATTTATTAAGAGCTGGTGTCAATGCTGAACAAAATACACATCTTCCAATAAAGAAACATTTTGGTGAATTGTTGTAGGTTTTTTTCTTTTTTTTTTTGATTTACTAAAATACAAGTTGGACCTTTTTTTCCTTTTTTAAATATATATCTCCCTTAATTACATATCTTTATAACTGTGACCATCATTCTCCTTTAAGCCAAAGACTGAGGGTTTGTTAGGTATTTTTAATTCTTAGGAGTCTGGCCACATATGCCATTTTTTAAGGGAAAATACTTAACAATGAAAAAAAAAAGAAAAATATATTTTTTCTAATAAATAAAAATAATTTAAAATGCTAGAGGCTATACATGACTAGTTTTGATTATGTTCATTTATAAATGAAATAGTTTCCAAAATACGTGGAAGCAATATTAAAGGCAGACAAACAAAGATCTGTCTACTTTATTTTCCCATTAAGCTTGCCCTTCTTAACTTCTCCGTCAGTGGTTCAGCAAGTAAGAGGAATAAATGTCACATCACCATTCATGAAGTTTGTCAGGCTTTAAAAAAATAGTTCTGGCTTCGAAGGAGTCAACATTCATCTTCAACTTCTCGTATTGGTGGTATCAAGCTGCTTGTCGATTTATATTGATTGATCTGATTGGCCATGTGAGTGCTCATGGGCTTGATTTGAATGTTTCTGGGATAGGCATTATCCGGCTCATCTGTAAACCATTTCTTTTCTGCTAAGGAGCAAAAGAGGTAGAGACAGAATAAGGAGGGAAAAATGAAAGTTTTAATTAGTGAAGCACACATACACAGAAACATTAAAAAAAAAAGAAAAAGGTAGCAGTCAGTTTAGCTTATAGAAAAAAGAGATCAATAGAAGGTGACTTTGACTAATTACTTGTAGTACAGTGCATTATTTAAATACCTCTGAAAACACTGTTATGAAAGGAGGCTGACACTTGAAGATTTGGTAATAGAAGCTAAAGAAAACTGCCAATGTGCTAGTTTGCTTGTTGGATGTGAGAGAGCTCTTTTCTTGTCCCCATGCTTAGGTGATTCCTTTATTAAAAAAAAAAAAAGATACAAATCAAAGTCTAAACTAAGAAGCCAAGGAAAGCAGCTGGGATAAGGGTAATGCAGAAAAGAGCACATGAGTCTATACACAGAGGAGCACCTAAAGAGTCAGAGAATTCTCTGAACCATTTCAGCCTCGGGGTAGTGGCTACTGCTGGCCCAGAAACCATGCTGGAGAACGTACAGAACTTTCTGCAGTTGGTGTTAGAACAAACAGGACTTGTACTCCTGCTGCCAGGTGGCAGCCTTGCTGCACAGGGTGGGCATTATATCCCTGCTTTGAAACACAGGTGCTTGGGCACTGCTGAACTCTAGGGTTTAAAATGGGGTGTGGAACACAGCAGACAGCTGGTGACTGTAGCAGGGGCTCCAGCTAATCCTGAATGGATAGGCTGTGAGAGGTGACAGCAAGGCAAAGGAAGCGAGGCCTTAAAGGAAAATTAGAGGAAGCTCCTTCTTTTATACCTTTGAGCAAAGTCTGTTTCCTTTGAACAGAGGAGGAATTTTATGGTGCTGCTTTAAGGTGGGCTGGGAGTAATGTGGGAGGGAGTGAGGATGCTGAAAGGCTGCAGCATTGCAGCCATTCCCCAGCTGTTTTCACTGTAACCACTACATTGCACTGTTCACATGTAGGGGTGGATGAAAGCTTCTTAAAAATCATGAAAGAAAAAAAAAATCTCAACCCCTTTAGAGAGCAATTTCTGCTGTAACTTCTCAATGGCAAGCATTCAACTTTACAAGATGACTTTACTGAAAGGCTTGGTAACTCCTGATCTAGAGTGGCTAATGGCCATTAGGTGCACCTGTGCTTTGACAAGCATTTGTGACCAGGGGTCTGTCTCCATTCTCATCTTCCTTCCCCAAATTCCAGAGGTGGGTGGGCAGAGCAGTGGACACCTATGGTTCTGGGCATTTCATTATTACATGCAAGGTTCAAAGTGTGTCACATCAGAGCTGCCACTTTTACATGTGTGCACGACTTCTCATTCCAAGGGGGAATCCAAAATGCTGCAGAAGCTTTAGTGTCTCGCTTAAGTAATATAAACTGCTACTTTTGCTAACCACTGAAATGCTGCAGTATCTGGAATAAGGACAGGAGTGGAAGGAATGCTACTTTTTTAATAAAAAAATTATTGAAAATTAGCAAAGCAAAATTCACCTTAGAAACCCAAAGATTGAGCACAAAAGGTCAGGCGGTAAAAGAGAGAAAAGAAATTGAAGACTGAGAAAAATAAAGGACAAATACCAGGACATAAGTGCACAAAAATAAACAACCACCTTTGCAGTTAGTCTCTCAAGAAGTAGCTTAATTTCCTGAATTACTGGACTTCTCAGTCACTTTCATGAATATCAAATTAAAACACTTCCACTTTATATGGATTTTAGGAATTTACATGACAGACCCCCAGTCCCCCACAAAATCTTTGTCATCTGTCCTTACACATTAAAAAAAAAAAAATAAACCCCCCAGGAATTATATCAGTGGCTTGTTACTGAAGGGAAACAGAACTACTGTATTGGTTTTTGTCATTTTCTAAAATGTTTTTCGCTTCTGTTTAAAAATATCCTACTCATTTGTGACCAGACTAAATAATTCCCTGCCCCCTTAAAGTTACCTCAGTCTGAACAATGTTCAATCTCCTACCTCCCTCTCTCTCTCACCTATTATAATTAAGTTCCCTTTGATTTGAACAGATTGGACGATAGGAATTCATAATGTTACATCCTGCACACTGAAGCTAACTGATTAAGTGCTTTAAATTATTCTTCCTGACAGAATGATAAAGTTACAATCTGTTCAGAGATGATCTACAGCTTGCCAGACTCCTACCGCTTCTTTCTACATTCATTTATCTTTTTGTCAAGCAGTTAAAAAAAAAAAAAAGCCTCAATTCCATAGATCTTTTAAAGTAATCAGAACATCTGAATTATTAATGAGACTTTAAGGGAATGATTCCTGATAGGGCCTGGTTTAAGAAAGGTTGTAGGAAAAAAGTCTGGGAATGTGTACACATCAAAATAATTTCAGCTCCATTTAAAAAACCATTTAGTTCAAGTGTGACACATGAACCATTATGCATTTGTGGAAACCAATTTCATGTGATCTACGATTAAACTAACCTTTCAGAGAGGTGTAAAGTGTGATGGTTATCATGTTTTAAAAGCCTTGTGAGATCACATAAACAATTTCAAACTAACAGTTTTCTAATGGTTTGTGTTTAAAATGATTTTGAAGCAAGTTAAGCACCGTGAACTTTCATGGCTTCTTTTTTTAACACATGGTGCAAAAACTTTTCTTACAAACAGAACTTGGTGCAAGTTAAGTCAATGTTGTAGCAAGTAAGGGGAGGCTTGTGTGAGTGCTAAAGATCAGAACTGTGTTGTGTTTCTCAGCAGCCAGTGTAAAGCACTTCAAAATACCCTGCTTTCCCTAAAATTTTCAAAATAAGCTATTTATGTATGTGTTAATTTTTACAATAAAGCTCATATATAGGGAACTGTTCTTTAAAAAAACACCACCGAGTCTCTTTTTGCCTTTACCTGGCAAGTAATAAATACAGAACATTAATAATAAATGCAGGAGCTGGTAGATTCTAATTTCTTCTGCTGTTTAGATTTCTTCTTGCCAGTGCTGAAACCTTGACCCAAGCATTATCATCTCCAGCACCCAATGCTTGGACCCAGCCTTATACCTCTCCTGTTCCTTTCCGCTGTTAAAATTATCTTTGACCACATAACGATGAATCTCCTGGGAGAGTTCACTGACCTCTCTACTTACCTTTGAAATGTGAGCTTAACACTGCTGATCTTTGCTCTGGGCCACTATGAGATTCTGCTCCCAGTTACTAAATGTTGTTCTTGAAGCCCTCACACACTTAGTTTTTTATGCTATGCTTACAGCCTGGTTTTGGTATGTCTTCCAGCGTCATAGCACAGATTTTTACTTATCTTAAATATTACTTACTCTTTCCTTTAAATCAGTTCAGAAACCCCCTTGTTAAAGTCTTTATATATATTGTTATATTCACCAAGTTTTTTTTAAGTTCTCTGTCACATTCAGTCTGTTTCTCTCCCTTTTGGAATATGCATATTGATCCTTACCAGAAGTGTTTCTACATTATAGTGACAATAGGCATAGTTTTTTATCTTACTTTTTTAAGAGCTGTTGAAGAAAGTCCCTGATCTTCCTACAGTATTTGACAGGTTTCTTTTTGACAGCATCACCTGAGAGATGTTGGAACAGCTAAGTCACTGCATGTATCAGAAAGCAGAAGAGATTTACTTTCCTCTCAAACATCTGTGTTAGTAATGGGCTATCAGCATCAGTGCATCCATGAGGGTTCAAGACTTAATGCTCATATTACAAATAAATAAAAATTAACGTTTTGTGTAAGACTCCTCCCCGTGGCATAAAAAGAAGGATATATATAGTCAAAGTAGAAAGATCAAAATACAATTTTCTTCAACTTGTATAAGACTCCAGCAATTCTCTCCAACAGATTTATTGTACTTGTGCTTTAAAATTTCTGACATTAATTTTGGACTGAGTAGCAACTTAGAACAAATGCCACTGTGAAACACCCTCTTCTAAGCAGAGGCAAAGAAAATACTACCTAAACATAACACAAATGTTTTACTAAATTTGTATTCTCACCACAATCCCAGGTTAACTTCCAACTGTTTAAAACATGATTTTTTTTGTCTTTTGTGACACTTGCAGTTTTAAATTAGTTTGCCTGTATGTGTTTGTGTGTTTCCTCCCTGCATGTAACCATCTTGTTTATAACTAAGCTGAAAATTCTCCCATGTAATTTGTTCCTGCATGAGAAAAAGAAGTAATCAAAGTTTCTCCACCCACCTGCTCAGCAATTCTTTGTTTAGCAGATGAATATTTTACATGTAGCAGGCAGTAAGAAATTTGCAGGGAAAGAGAGAACAGTTTATTCTCTTTTTTCTATGAAGAACTTTACTTTGCTCCAGAGCAAATGAAGTATTGTGACAAAGATAATGTTCTGGAATTGGTCTTGTTTTTTTATGTTTTAAACTACCAAAATTCTTAGTTTTGACAAGGTGAATTTCACTGGAAAGTGCCTGACTCTCTCTGTTTAGGTCAGTAGGAACCCACGCCAAGAACATGCAGGTTTGCTAGATATGGTTTTGTGCCAACACTTAGGCTCACTGAGAACCTGATTACCAATGCTGAAACCATGCTGGGACTGATATAAATGGCAGGACCTTCATTTAAAACTCTAAAATGTCACTTCCTGACACTTGTGATACTTCTCTACTTTCAAAAACTAACCACTCTACTATGGTTGTTTGACTTGGGATAGGACAGGAGGTTTCCTCTTACTTTTCAATATAGAAACCAACATAAAGTAGATTTAAGCATTTCTTTACTTATAACGACCAACCTCCATTAGTATATCCATATCAGAAAGTCGTCATCACTATAATGAACTTTCTGATCAATCTGTCTATAGTCAGCAGTGGAAACTGTACACAATGCTGTACACAACATTACTAAAAGTCAAAAGTTTTAGAATTCTAACTTTAGGACAGAGAATAAAGGTGTATTAGCCTTCAAGGTAATTTGAAGAACTCAGATTTGCATCCATATTAGATATTCCTCTTCTGCTGCTCACAAAGTAGGCAAGTTGCTTCTTTATATTTTTCCTATTTGTTTATATTTTTCCTATTTGAGCTGCACCATTATACTAATACTATTTTTTTTTTATAAAATCATTATGTAGGATGTGACAAGTGGCTTCATATTAACACCCTTCCTTTCTCTGCTAAATGGAAAACAGATAAAACATTAATGGAAAAGCATTTTGGTGTCAAAGCCATTAACATTCTTCCAAAATGTGTAACTGCTCTCAACTATCTTCAATCAATACTGCCGACATAAAAAGATGCTCATGTACATACATGGGGAATAGGAGAGTAGGGAGGGGAAGGGAGGAAAAATTGGAATGAGGAATCGGAAATAAAAGTAATGTCAGCACCATGATAGGCACCTTCATCGAGCAGGAACCTGGGTGTTTACAAAAAGACACGTGCAATTAGAAAGGCAAGCAGATGAGAGGATAAAAAAATAAAACAGGGTTGAGAAACAGCAGCAGCAGCAGCAGCAGCCAGTTTTACTTCTGCTTTGGAGGGAAAAAAAAGGCAAAAGAAAACCAACAAAACAACCAACCAAACAAACAAACCAATAACTGAATAAAGTTTGTAACTATTTTTTTTTTTAATTTCACAAGTTTTCACAAGGACAAAGTTATAGAGGGAAACCCACAGCAGTTGCTAGGTCATGCAGAACCATTAATTTTCATACCTTGGCCCATTCTATTCATCCTTGTTGCACTTTAGAAAAAGAAGTAAGCTATGTAAGTTTTACAATGCTTTTAAACTGTCATATTTCTGGTTGAGCACTTTAACTGGCACATCCTTGTAGTAATAAATATTCTCAGGGCAAAACATGATAACTTTCTTTGCAAAAAGAAACACATGAATTTTTCTTTATGATGAAGAGCAACTGTAATAGTCTCGTTTGTAGGGGAGCAACCACAATTTGCAACGTATTTCAGTGGTCAGACTTATAGCTGCATTTGAATGCACACTCACACATAAATACTGTATTCCAATCATTATGCTTCGCACTGCACAGTGGTATTCTCTGTAGCCCACTTACATGGTTCCAGGTTTTGTCAGTAAAAGTGCTTGGCTTTATTGTCAATTCACACAGCAAGCAAATCTTCAAAATTATCATGCTTAGGGAAAGGGAAGGTAGAAGACAATACTAACCATAAAAGCACCTTGTCTGGCTTGGCAGTTACAATGCTAATCATTCCAAATCTCAGTATTTGTTTTCTGTCTGCATGCTTTCTTGCTGGATAGCCAGGGAAGAGGGGATGTGTTTCTGCCCTCCCTACCCTTGGAAACCCTCCATGAACCTAGAGCTAGTTGTATACTTCAAAATATATGTTGGCTTCTGAAGTTTAAACCAAGAAAAAAGAAGTAAAAGCAAGCATGAAGTATCATTTCTATGGCTGTCTAGGGTAGGTTCCTTTCCACTATGTCCTTTAGTTTCCTGACACAATTTTTTTTGGCTACGTGTGTCACTGGAGACAATTTGCAAGAACTAAATTCTAGCAAGTGCCTGGAACACGACGCCTCGGCACCGTGAGTATTTCCAACCCAGCCCTCTTGTTCTCCCCATTAACTGTCTGGGGCACAGCACCTTTTCTTCCCAGATGGGAGAGATTTAAAGGCACTCAGTTGTCTTCCCTGCATTCCTGCATACTGGCATGCACCTGCTGAAAAAAACAGGTAGAACATGCAGCAAGATTTCTGGACATTCTTCATATCTTAGGACTCTTGTAGGAAGATTTATACCAACACTAACTTGGAAGAGTTAAACTACCATCTGGGGAAAGGAACAAAGTCCCTTGAGATCTGATATGTAAGCATAGAAAAATGCTTGCTCTTTTCTGAACATTATTTATTCTGTACATAAGGTGACTAATTCACCTTTTAAAGACGTAAAAGTCCCAAGAAGGCAGTTTTTAATGACTTACATCCAATATTTATGATACATATGGCTTTTTATCCCAAATGTCAAAAGTGAATGAAAATACAGCTATTCATGTGGCAATATAAATAGACAGAATAATAATTTAATATGCAATTAGACTCTTTCTAAACTTAAATTAAACCACTGGAGTTTTACAACTTCATGCCCCGACAATTTCAGTGTTAAAGGGAAAATACACCATCTCCAAAAGACCAGTATTTTAGAGGAAGTTCCTAAACAAGCAGAAAAGTTCCTGATATTGCTTTGGTATAAAGCAGATGTGTAGCAATAATCTATACAAAGAGTGTAAACCCTATATAATATAATCTCTGAGAGCGAAAAATCAGCAGGGATTTTTTTTTGCAGGGTTTTTGTTTCTTTTCAGTAGGATAGTTTTATAAGCTTCAAATAAATGTATCAACTCCTGTATATATGAGTATTAAAAAAAACCTATCACAACATACATCAACACTTCTGCTAAATGAGTTTCTTTGCGTAACTCTGACATCAAGAGCAAGTGTTCATGTTAAATATACTCTATTTTCAGATATGTAGAGTAACTGCAGTGAGTTATTTATGTTTTCAGTGTGCCTATGGGTTTGGAATTCTTTTTTTATTCTCCCCTAGCATCATAAATAACTTTTGGTCCGTCTGCTTTGTTGCTGTTGTGCTTAAGGGTTTTATGGTGGTGAAATAAAAATGACAATCACATGCACACTGTCATACATATGCAAAGTATGTGTACAAAAAGGGAGAACTCCATGGGAAAACAGGGAACGTTACTGCTGAAAACATTAACCGGGGAGAATGGGTGGTGAATGCAAGTTTCACACACAGTGGGAGTAGATACACATATCAAAGTCTATCTTCCTGCACGTACTTCTGTTTGTCCCGGGAATCCCTGGTCTTGGTGCGGTTCGGTCGGTTCGCCGTTGATGGGATGGAGTGAACTGATGAGCTTTTCTTGCTGGAAGAATAGGAGGAATGGGAGGAATGAGAAAGACTGGCTCGGGACTGGCCAGCATTGTGGTCAAATTGCATCAAACAGAAGATCAAGTCCGTCGGCACAAGCTCGAATTCATATGGTGGGTTTGTGATAACATAACTGGAAAGAAAGAAAAAGAAAACAGGTTTAGATTTGTACTAAAAAATTTCTTCCAGAGTTGTTAGCTCATGAACATTTAGCCCAATTTTTGCATTCGTGTTTGTACCTAATTTTAGCTCATATTATTCCCGTTATAATTTAGGACCTTTTTATGTCAGCTATCACTTTTTGAGTGTTTTCTGTCGGACAGATATAATGTCTGAGAATGATGTTCTTCAAGTGGATCATGTAATAATTTTTCAGAGAAGACACCACAGAAATTATGTTCCTTTCTCTGGCTGTACCATAATGCANCAGAAATTATGTTCCTTTCTCTGGCTGTACCATAATGCAATGACTCTAGCAAATAGACTTACATATTGACAAAAACCAGTAACATACCCACCACAAACAGTATTTACAAGAACAGCTGAAAAGCAGAGAGAGGAGGGTTTTACATGCAGCTTATTTAAATAATTATTTAATATACATAGTTATTAAATATTTAAATACTGTCAATAGAACAAGGAATATAATTATTGGCTTGGATTGTGACTGTAGTTAAAACAAGTTAAGGAAAACATATCAGTAACTTTGTAGTCAGGTTAATTTTGTTCATTCATTCCACATGTACACTCATG
>VYZT01046314.1:0-45708 GCA_013400735.1 Pomatostomus ruficeps
GGGGTTGGAACAAAATGATCTTTGAGGTCCATTCCAGCCCGCACTGTTCCACGATTCTGTGATCTGACACCTCTGAGACTATAACTGGGGAAAAAAGAAGAAGCAAAAAAAAGCAAAAAAAAAAAAAAAAAAAGGCAAAAAAGGCAGTATTTTCTGTGTGTAGGTGCGTAATGTTTGTGGATTTTTTTTTTTTTTTAATAAATACAGCTTGATTTACATGGCAGAATATAATTGTTTAAATAGCTGCAATTTCTAAGTATTTAATTTCTGCCGCAAGTTTTTTTGACAGGAAACCACAATATCCATTACAGAACATGAACTACTCCTTCATCAAATGGATTTTGATAAAATGTCTGGAGTTAAAACTTGGGGCACACTTGGGTCTGTAAAGGATTATGATGCATAGGGGATCTGGCCAAGCAGTCCATGAAAAAACCTGAGCCTAAAACTCTAAAGCAAAAGCAAAATGCCTTTTAATTTTTTTTTTAATTTTTTTTTTTTTGTTTAAGCTAGTCATTATTGAAATGTGTAATTATTTAGGTAAATTTGCTTAAAGATGTGTAATTGTATAGGATGTTTGGTCTTCCCCTGTTGGAAACATTTGGCTTTATCATGAGAAAGTATAGCACAGACAAGGGGATCCTCAAACCTTACCAGCCCCTAAACCTGCCCATCCCAGTCTTGGTACTCAGTTCTGAGCCTGTTTATCTGACTGATGAACACTTATTTGGGTTGGTTTCTGAATTTTAAAAAAAAGAGCAAAGTAAAGAAGTGGTATCAATATCTTTATATCAGAAGTCTTGGGCTTCTTATATACTTGCAGCAGAATACACTGTGGCTGTAGTCTCCTTTTTTTTTTTTTAAAGTAGTCTATTTTAAAAAAATATTGTCAAAAAAAGTTTTTAGGTTATGAGTTTGCTTAAAAGTGAGACTCTGGAAACTTAATGTAACTGCATAAAGAACATTGTGCTCTTTTACATGAGCAGTAAACAACTTTCTACAAATAAAGCAAGGATGTTAGTTGCCTTTTTTTAAAAGCAAAATACCTTTCATGCTGCTAGTTTACGAAACATTCTTAAAATATAGTTAATGTTCAGGATACTCTGAGGGTAGCAGTGGAAAATACTGGTGAATAAATGGGTTTTCTTGCTTCTTTGCATTGATATTTCTAATAGCAATGCTAATTTTTTCTGCGAGTTTCACAGAAATATTTCATGAGGGAGAAAAATCAAGATAATATTTGCTTGTCCTTCTGCTGTGCAAATGAGCTGGTAAATGACCTGACACCTGTTTGTTTGGCAAATAAGTGAATTTGCATGAACTAGCAGGTAGAATTGAGGATTAGAAGGAGATGAAAGCAGTTTTAAAGGACTGCTTCCCAAAGTTTGTGGAGTTGTAGCACTAATGGCCTGTTGTATTACTAATGTTGCACAGAGAAAGCTTCCTACCAACAGGTTGTCAGGAATACTTGAGGTTTTCTTTATGAAACACCTCGGAGTGCTCGTTGGTATGAAAGTGTCATGGCAATGTAATTAGAGAAGTCCAGCGAAACATGGTGGCTGCAGCATTTTGCTGGCAACTCCCTGTGGTGCTCAAGTGCTGCCAGAGTGGGCTGCTTCATAAATAACGGCGAATTAGAGAAGGAAAAGTGGAGCTCTCCAGTGTGCTGGTGTCTGAAAGGAAACTGCAGCAAGCTGTGGGAAGCAAACCAAAGCAGCCAAGGTATTTCATATGGAGAGGATGCAGCGTTACCAAGTGATAAATGTTACTAGTGAATAATGTGATGATAGAACCGGAGAAAACCAGGACAAAGGTTTGCCTGCCCTTGTTGGCATATCGCCGGCAGCAGTGGCTCTATCTGACTCGTTTGTTCAGGTTCTTGCATTGGGAAACCAGACAGACTTTGAGAGTTTTTGGTCAGTCAGGCTTGTCTTGGAGGTGCATGATAGGAGGCAACAAGTTTAAGTTAAGAGATGGGAAATCCTGATCAGATAGAAGTGTAAAAAATAAAATTGAGGATGGCCAAGCACTGGAAGGAGGTGCTGGAATTAGAGACTGTGGCATTTCCATCCTTGGAGATGCCCAAAACATGACTGAGCAGCATTAATTTAACTGACTGTGCTTTTAAGCAAAGTGTAGGACCAAGTGTTCCTCCATCCTCAGTCAAGGTCACAATTTCACATTTGATCTGTAGGAGAGTAGCTTTTAATTTAATCTTCTGTAGTGAGGTTCCTTGGGGAGCGAGGCATGTCACTGTTGTGCCCTGCTCCCAACCTTTTGGGATTCCTGGGTGCTTCTGGCTTCCCCCGTCCCAGATGAGGTGTGGCTGGCAGGAGCAGTGCCTGCCTGACATTCTCTGGGGATCTGTCAGAGGTCTGAAACATAGGGCTTGTTTCAGCTCTGAGTAACAAATAAATCAAATGCAACTATTAAATCTACTTAGGGTTTCTTTGTAGGGATTCCCGAGCTGAGTCATGCGATTCGTAGTCAATGACCCAACTTGTAATTAAGGAAGATGATAGGCTCGGAACTTGTCCAAAACTAATTCATACTTAGCTCTCACTCTCCACAGATCGTATGCATTATCAGCAGTATTTTATTGATTACACTTTTTCATATTAAAAATTGCTGGAGTATATAATCTTAATTTTGGAAAGGCTTTTAAAAGGTACTCAGGAACACAACTGTTAGAGAAATTGAATTGTTGTCATTAGAACAGTTTTATGCAGAGGCAAGGAAAACTCGAGCCAAGCATTTTCTAAAGGATTATATGCTGCAGCCCTTCATTATAGATTGTTTCAAAGAGGGAAAAATGAGAAACAAACCATCAGCCTTATCTTGTTCAGCCCACAGAGCTCTTGCACTGTGGGATGGGCAGTGTATACTTCCACAGTTTGAGTATTTCCAGGAAATTGGTCAGATATTTTGCATCTCTTCACACAGTGGGTGTCGTGTCCTTATGGGTTTTGATATATTTATATACTTAGTTCACATTATATATTTATATTTTTATATGGATTTTTATAGTCTCATATATACACATTATTATTATTACATTCCCTGTGTATTCAAGCCACATAGTGGTGTGGCATCATACTAATTTCTTATAGCTCTTGATTGTCCTAGAGGAAACGTGATCCTGAAGGAAGGAAGTGGCAGAGTTATTTGTGAGTGGCTGAAACTCTCTTTTCTGTAAGAGGGGCCTTTTTGATCTAAAGAGTTTCCACTTAGTGGACTGGGGCTGAGCAGAGGACTAACCTTGGAGAAGTTCCCATAGGGCAAAGCAGTGCGTGTGAGCAGTGCGTACCTCGCCCCCATCAGAGGTAGCAGAAATTTTGAGCTTACCTTGAAATGCTCTGGTCACTACAGGCCAGGCAGGCAGTGGCTGATGCTGTGTTGTAGCCACAAGCTGAATGTTGGATTTATTTTCAAACCAGTTAGTAGAGTAACTAGAGCCATACATAATCACCTTCTTAAAAAAGAATCTGTCAGAAGTTTTGTGCATACAAAATGTGAAAGCTACAATATGGAATAAATTATCAAATGGCTCAAGTTCAGTGTCTCTTTGAAGGCTACGGGGTGGGGGGGTGGGTTGTAGAGGAAGTTGCACTTGTATTTTACACCTGACAAATTGAATTACAGCAACAAATCTGTATAATTACAATTCAGAGACCAGGATTTCTTGTTGGAGCTGGGTAATTAGAAGCAGGACTACACTTGAAGGTTCAAATAGGATTCTTAGAAAGAGTCCCTTACATGAACATGACCTGTACAGAAGTCAGTGTTTTCATGTCTTCTATTTTAAGAATTTTGAATCATAATGTAAAGTGACTCATCCATTATTTCCTCATCTCTTCATCAGCAAGACGCACAGAAATTGTTCCTTTGATTGTTTCCCTGCGAATGAGAAATCTTTATGGTTTCTTCTCTTTTCAGCAGGCATTCATAAATCCATTTAACATTAATGAGTCTCACATGTGTGTGTCGAGAGAGGGGGAAAAAATGGACCTTTTTTCTCTCCAAGTATGTGTTTAACTGCAGAAAATTAAATGAAGAAAAAGCTTTTGGTGAATCATGGGTTACAAAGTCAGTAGCTCCTGTCTCATTTTGCAGTAGCTAACACATTCCCCTGGTTCTTTGTCCCCTGTCAAGGGGGATCTGTAAATGCAGGATAAGCAGTGCTCTTGGTGAGGTGGAGAGCGCTATTATTACCTCCAGTTCTGAGATTAATTACTAATAGGTCACGTTTTCAACGGAGTGGCAGGATTGCAGTAGGGTTAATATGACTGTGCTTGTGTCTCATGACATAACTCCATGGGAAGAGAGTTGGAAAAAGTAAAAAATATTAATAGCTCAGTGACCTATAAAGAAAAAATACTTACTGCCCTTCTTCAGAGGCACTATTGTCTCTCTGAAGAACAGAATTGATGCTGCAAGAAGTTAGTGACATTTTGTGTTATTCAGCAACATTTCTTGTTTACTTGCAGGCATTCTTAGAGCAGCTACGACTTTCCCAATGACACAGGGGGTCTTGATCAAGCTCAATGCTGTTAGCAAGTGATTGGGGTCTTAGTAAATTAAATACTGCCTCTAGGAAAGCATCTGCTCCTGTTGCTGGCAAAACAGTCTGAACACAGGGTATTTTGCTTAATTTAATTCGTTACCAATTAACACCAACGTTTGATTACTGATTTGGGTATTGGGGTTGGGAAAGAAGACTTCAATTAAGGAAACATTTCCTTGAATTTGGCATTGCTGAAGTTTGGGGTGGGGTGGGTGGTTCACAGCAGTGTCACAACCCACCAGAAGTCCCACTAAGGTCCCCCTGCAGTCCCCCACCACCCAAACCTGCAGTGTGTCCCCAGAACACCCCCTCAGTCACAGCTGACATGTGGAAAGGCTCCGAAGAGCTCAGTGCAGTATAAATACACTGAAACCATATGGTCTATCAGAATCATAATATCACTTCAGAGGTTTAGAATAGCTTGTTTATTAGCTGTAATCACTCCAGAATTTTCATTGGAGTGAATAGCTGTAAGTACTCAATATTGTGTTTCCATACAAACCTTTCTGCAGTTTGGTTTGGAATGGAAGTCGCCACCATTCAACTCAAAAAAAAGAACAGTAGAAGGCTCTTTGGGTATCCCCTGTGTCCGACAGCCATTCAGGAGGATCGTGATTGTGCTTTGACAGAGCTAAGACTCTGACTGACTCCATATAAGATGATCTAATGTGTACATCTATATTGGATGCTCTACGCTTTAAGGTAACTGTTGTTGCACATTTTTTGCCAGAAAGAACTTCCTGAAACTATTACTAGTTTGCAACTGTGCTTCCTTTGTGTTATTTGAAACTAAGCCCATTTTGTCCTGACTAATTGCTGTCCCTCCTGGATGGCTACATCCTTTAGATATTAGTAAGCTGTAAGAATCCTCATTATTTGCACCTTTTGCAAGCTTGGCATGCTTAGCTGCTTCCCTTTCTTCATATGTCAGTTCCTCTAATTTTGATTATGGCGTGGCTTTTATTTGAACTTGCTCCACATTTCAACATAAATCTATCAAAATGGCTCCCAGTAGTCTGTTTAAAAGGTGAAATTAGAAGAATTCCATGGATGTTGCTAGTGGCTCCTGGATGTGTAGATACCTGGGGGTGGATTGTGCAGTCTGCATTTATTGTGGCATGTGCTTATTCTATACATAGTCTCAGTAGCATCATTGGGACCACTCACTTCATTCTATTCTTATCACTTCCCTATTCCCTCCTCCACTCCTCAGATTCCTTGCCACAAGTGCAGTGTTTGGCTGTGGGTAGAGTTTTCAGTTTTCTGGAGTCTCTACTTGTGCTGTGACTTCTCTGTTGCCTTTGATGCGTCTGTTAGAATTTTCAACTTCTCAAGAAGGTGCTTTGATAAATTCTGGGTTAAAACACTTGTAAGATAGGCTTGTTTGTGTTTTGTATGAATAATGTGATCCTTGTCAGGAGCTGACAGATTTATTTCCTTCTGCACTATTAATTGCTCTAAGTTGTGTATGTGTATGGATATATTTGTTCTTTCTCTTGTGAAAGAAAGGAATTAAACATGAATTACTTCTACACAGAGACAAAAGCTTTATTTCTGACCTCTTTGTCTTTTAATTTTTGTCTTCTTTTCCTGCAATGTGTTTTTTTCTCTGTCTGTGGAAAAGCTCCCTAGCTTGCTGAGCTTTTGTTTTTGTCCTGCTCAGTGCAAACCTCACCTTGGTGGTTTCATTCGTTTTGTAGCGCAGTTCCTTGACCTCTCCATCAACTTTAGCTGGCTCTCCTTATGTGACTTTTTTGGTTAGTGGGATGATCTGAATCCATGGAAGGTTTCTTTTTTTTGGGGAAGAAAACCCCAACTCAAATTTGCTAGTTTCGTGGCAAATATTTAGAAATACATGTGTTCTGTTGTGAACTTAGTTCTCACTGTTGATTCTTATGCAGTTGTACGGTTTAATTTTCTCAATTTTGCCACCCTGACTAGATTGTCATTCTCATCACTTACCTACCACAACCATCATTTTTTCATAGACTGAACTTTTGAAATGACAGACATAAATTGAATGAAGTCGAGCTTCACAGCAGACAAATGCTAGTCACCCTAAATGCATTTTTACTTCTAAAAAACCATGAGAGCAGTTAAGATGTGTGGTTATTTAATCTGAAGAAGCATCTTGCTTTTGCAACATCCATTTCTCAGGGATGCTGTAGACTGCCAGGCTGCAGAAATACACATTATTGTCAACTTTTTCATAACAGGATTAGCTCTTATATCTGCCTGTTCTCTTTCACCCTTCATCGCTGCAGGGAGGCACAGGACATAACTCGCTGCGATTTTGTGTTGCTTTGCTTTGGGGTGACCCTGCTGTTTTCTTCTGTCCTCCCTTCTCTGTGCTGGAGGTGAGGTCCCTGTAGGGTGGCACAGCCATGGTGCTTTCACTCTGGCTAAAGTGCCAACCTTGGCCATGAAAGGAAGGAAAGAAAACATCATAAAACTTTTAAAAGGCAGTGCTGCTGCATTGTTATGCATGCTTGAACACTTTAAAAAATGAAATAAAATCCTGGGATACCAAGATTGCCTGGTGGGCAATCATTTTCATGACAGATCTCTGTATTTACTTGGAAGAAAATAAACAGATTTAGTGATTACTTTCCTGGAAGTCACTGAACACTTGTTTAAAAAAAAAAAAAAGGTAAACTTTAGTATTTTATGTTTCTTGCTGCTTTATTTCCCTGTTCCATTTCTTTTACATCCATGATTTGGAGGACTGGGAGCTGCCTATGACCATGTTACTTGTATTTGAAAGGATGATTTGTTAAATGCAGTTCTGTTATGGTCCCTGTTCTTCTTTATGTCTGTCTGTCCTGGGCTTCTGCTTTGCTTTTCTTTTTCACATACCTTTTTCCATATTTTTTCTTTCTGCCTATATCTCCCTAATGATTTCTTTCTTTTTTTTTTTTTTTTGAGCTTTATGCCATTTCATATCCCAGATCTTTGCAAGCTATTTTTCAAAACTGGATGCCATTTTAGAAGTCAATTAACTGCTTTTGCTCAGTCTGAAAATGAGAAGTCGAGCTCTGAGCTTCTGTTTTGACATTTATGGGGTTTTCTTTGTGAGAAAGTAAAGAAACATTTTTGATTATGCTGTAAGAATAAGGTCTCTAATACAGTCTTAATTGCTTTGCTTGTTAATTTGTTAGACCTGGTACAGATTTAATGATACAGTTGTAGCTGGCATTTAGCTGATTGGAAAAACATGACAATTTTTGTATTTAGGTGTTGCAAATGAGAGAATGGTAAAACTGGTTTATGCTGCTCTTACTTTGATGCGTGTAATACTCCCCATTTGTTCTTACATTCAGGTTGACTTGAACAAGCAGGGTGTGATCACATGACAGTGAAGATACCTCTTCTAGAATTTTCTTGCAATAATTTTCTTGATTTGTTTATATGTTTTTTTCTGGACAAAGAGATGATGGCGAAATTGAAGTCTGTTGTTTCAAACTGTCCTTCATCCTGATGGTGAACACTTAACCTGATTTGAATTCACTTTCAAGTGTGTAAGATAAAGACCTGAGCTTTTGTTCATAACACAAAGATGGAAAAAAGTTATGGAAAAGTGATTTTGAAGAAATCAGGGGGTTGAGGAAGCAGAATAGGACTCGGCTGGTAACAGAGAGTATGGATTGCTTCAATTGCACTTCAAGAAATGTTGAGGTGGGTCCAGTGGCTGGTAGCTGGAAGAGGGCAGTGTCCATACTGGAAGAAAGATGGACTCTTCAGAGAAGTCTGTGACTCTCTGGCCATTTCTTGAACAGATCTCAAGGACCTGTGGCAGGATGTAGCTTTGCTGAAGTAAGTTGGGAATTGCTCCTTGTCATGTACTTGTGAGCTACAAAAAGTCAAAAAATGAAGGAGATACTTTAAAGTGTATACTGAAAATTTAAAAGTGATTAAACTTTGTGTTTTCTGAAAGGCATGGAGGAAAAAACAAGATTGTGAGGCTTTGGACTCTTCCTGTCAAATCTCGTTAAAGCTTTCTTGAACAGTGTCCCTTCTCTGTTTTCCAGCTTGTCCCCCACAAGGACAGTACCTCCAGATGACAGCAGCAATCCAGTACTCTAATAAACATATTTGTGTGGTAATTCCTTACACTGAGTGCCTACACGCTCAGGTGCTTGCTGTCCTGTGTTTGTGCATGGAAAATGGTCAACTGTGAGGAGTCTGGCACCCTGTGTACTCCGTTCATCAAACTGATGTTCGAGTGTGTAGAAAAGCTAAATGGCTGGAAAGCAGCTGCCTTGTTCAAAAAAGCCACTTAGTGAGACATTTACTGAGGAGGTAACATCTTTAAAAATATTTAGTGCCACTCAAAAAAGCAGCTTTATGAAATATTTAAGACACAGCTTCTTTGAGGGGAAAATCTAGCAGGTTTTGTGCAGTAATGTTCCTATCTTTTAATGTTGCAATCACTCAACTGATAGGAAGAACATCTCTTCATTATTTAATACTTAGATCCACTTACTACCTATAAATACAGTTTGTACTGAAATATATAAATTGTTTAAAAGTGTCAGATATCAGAAGAGAACTGACTTCCTTACACTGTGTTCAATGTTAGAATACTAGTTGAGTATGTTCAAATTGCTAGGCAGGCAGGGGTCATGGGCCTTTCTAGCACTTGAACACAGCACTCCTGACTCTGTTCATATAACCAAAAAGTGGAGTTTTTGGAAAGATTCCTACTTACACAGTGCACATTTTGCCTTCTTAACCTGTATTTAATACCAATTTTTACTGTTATGTTTAGTTTTTTTAATGAATGCAATAGATTTTCTGTTTCCTTTAATGTTACCTGCATGTCAATTAAATTAATCCCCTCGTAAATTTATACGTGCACTCAGTCCTTTAACTTGCAAACTTTTGTTGTTAGTCTTGCAAACATTTCTTTATCATCAGATTTGTTGAGTCTTATATTTTGAGACCAAGGCATGTACCAGACATTCCCATCTCATCCTTTGTGGGAGTCAGTGCACCCCCACTGCCAGAGCAGTGGAGGGGGCACTGAAGAGATTAGCCCTATTACAACCAACATTCCCCTGCTAGGGGAAAGAGAGAGACCTCCTCTCAAGATGCTCTGTGTTTCTCTGTACCCTGGTTAACCATTGGACTCAATTTCCCAGCTGCCACCTCACCTGTCTATCTTTCCCTCAGAGACATCCCACTTCCAGAAGGTTCTGTTCTACTCACTATCCCATTTGTCTTTCCCTCGCAGTCACTCCCTCAGTTCCTTTCCACTGGTCCCTGCACCCTTGTCCCTCCCTTGTCCAGCCTCTAAGCCCTCACACTATTGGCTTTGAGTGCCCTCTCTGCCCCTGTCCAGCCCCGGCATAAAAGGCCATGCTCCTTCTTCGTTTTTGTTCTTTGGGCTCTGGTACCCTTCAAGGAACAATATTGAAACTGCCTTGGAACACTATTTTGAAAAATTCTTGTAAACTCATCCGTTTGAAGGCTGTTCTACATAGCTGGCAGAGACAGCCACAAGCGGGCAGGGATCGGGCGGAGCCGCGCTGAGCACAGCTAGCACGGTGCGTTCAGCTGCCGTGCCTGTGCGAAGCAGGACAGCGACAATGCAGCCTTGCAACTGCAAAGCCCAGCACAGCAGAAAACCACGGCCGCCATGACGGACACGTGGAAGCTGCGGGACCAGCAGGCAGAGCCGGTGCCGCAGCACCTCGGCGAAGTTGGCGCGGCAGGGCCGGCGCCACAACGGCTCGGCGGGTCTGCCGAGGTGGCGTCCAGTGTCTCTCGGCTTCGAGAGACGCTCTCAGATTTGTGTGGTCTTGGAACCGCTCTTCCCCCCATAGAACCACTGCTACAGTCCTTCCTGAAGCAAAGTGTCTGTTTCATTCATTTTCAGTGTTTGTAACAACATACTACTAGTTGTCAGTAAGTGACAGCTTTTTAAAATACGGTCATGTCTTGCTTTTCCACTAATAAAATGCACTGTAAATGAGATTTCTTGTATGGTCTGCTCTAAGTGGGCAGTGGTGAGTGGGCCACATGCTTATTTGGATGTTTGTGTTTAATATATATTTATATATATCTGCCTTTGGATAGTTCAGGTGTATCTGACCCATTGAATAGCTCAGAGATTGCCCCAGTTTCTACCCATGTGGCCTTCCCTTATCCATGCCAGTGAGTGGGAGTCAGAAGAGAGATCCTATTGCCTCTCCATCAGTAACTGGTGAATGTTTAAGTCAGTTGTGGGGCTGTAGGAATGAACCCCCTGCCTTGGCTTAGCAGTGTTACCCTGTGTTATTTGAGCATGCTTTCAGCCTGAGAAGTGATGTGCAAATCGATCCAGCTTTGCTTGCTTTGCTCCTCAGCCAGGGAGATGTGAATGGCCCTGCATTACCTCCAGTTCAGGGCAGGCACAAGGGCAGCTGATGGGTGTAACCTTCTGAGAAGTTGGGGCTTCCCATCTGAGCTGTAAGAGCCGCACTGACGGGGCTTAAATGATGTAGAATTATTTTTGCCAGGGCCTGCATTTATAATTTATTTCAGAGAGAGGCTGTAGTTTGGAAGTGAATCACCTTTCCCCCTTTAGCACATGGTGTGATTTGTGTGGCAGTGCTGTCACATGGGAACTGGAGGAAATGAAACTCCTCTCTGTGATTCTACCAAAGTGTAAGTTAAGCCACCAGTAAAGGTCCAGATCAATGGCTGCGCTTTGGAAAGCTTTGGAACACATGCGTTGGGTGTCGGAAATTGGAATGAATCTAATTTGGAGTCAAGTCCCTGGTCTGCTCATGGTACATGTTTATTTACAAGAACGGCATCAAGCTAGAGGTTCATCTTCTTGTGCAATTTCTTTATAATGTAGATGTGGCCATATGTCTACATATAATGTAGGCTGAGCTATTTCCAGAATCAGCATTTTACTGTATAAGATGAAAGTGCAATTAGATATTACGTTTGTAATAGTTATACTGTTTTCTTTTCAGTGTATCTGGTGATAAAGCAAGACAAAAATAAAACATCTTAACATTTTTTATTATGTGCTTGCATGCAAACATTCCCTTTTGCACACAAAAGATGCACACAAAGCACACAAAATTTCTTCACTATGTTGTTGGCAGTGTCTGTTTTAGCAAGTAAGGAGGCACAAGAGAAGCAGGACTGTAGGGCAAGAGCAGCAAACCCCCAGTGTGTGTGCTTGTGATGGACCTGAGGGTGTTTCCTTCCTGCTGGCTCTGCTCTGCTCCAGTGGGCTGAGAGGCCTGTAGCAGGCGTAACGTGCTGGATGAGTCCTGGCGTGCATCTTTCAGTTTCACGTGTGTGCTCCAGAACTTCCCCATGGTGGGAATCAACACGTGGTAAATGAGAGCAGTTGGAATGTCCAGAGGCACCCGCTGTGGAAAATGAAGCACTAATGCAGACACATCTGTTTGTGTGCTCACTTCTGCCAAACAGCGTTTACTAGAAGCAGGTTTTTCTTTCAGGTGAGAGATGAAAGTATGGGACAGGTGATGGTATGAAAGCCTGTAATGTTTTTATTAATTTATATTTGCAGTTAGGTTTGCTTTTTCTCCAGTAGAATATTCATGTGTTCTTTGAAATTAATTGGTCTGCTCGTCACTAAAACCAGTGGGGATCTAATTTAAGTAAACATTCAATAATTAAGCTTGCAAGAAAAGTACAAGCTCTTCCAAGCATTTGAGAGCAGAATCAGTGTCAGTCTGTCTGTCTGTGTTCCCCTTGGATTGTGTCTTTCTGGCTTCATTTAGGGGTAATTGCGTAAGTAGGAAGAACTACACCTTCACTATCCATCCCTGCAATCTCCAGATCTTCTCTCAGTGATTACATCTTTAAGTAGTTTATCCTTTCCACTTCACTTTATTGAGCTAAGTTCACAAAACAAACCTTGTGATTTTCACACCGCATATGTTTAATTCCTAATCTCTTTCCATTTAGGATTGTATAAACCAGGTCAGAAAAACAAGGCACAATCTTTGGAAACGTTATTTTAAGATAGTTAAACCCTTAATGCTTCTCCATCTGACACTAGGCAGAATTCATTGTAGAAGTTCAGTAATTAAGTCAAATCACATGCTGTGCTTCAAGGCCAGGAGAGGAGCTTAGCACCAACAGAGCAAAGCTGCCCTCTTGCATTTCCTTAGCAGTTGTTCCCACATCACTGCATCAAAATAACTCTGTGCCTCTGTCCAGCCTTCTCTAATGACCACCCTGAGACCCAGGCATCTGCGATAGCGTGGGGAAAAAAGGACTTAGTGTAAGGATTTAAAAATAAATAAATAAATCCAAGGTGCTTCTGCTCTGTCGCTGGGACAGGAGCTCTGGCAGATGGCTTGGGATGTCTGAAAGGTTTGACTGCTCCTGCTCTGCCTTGTGCTGGTGGGACATGGCCGGGGTTTCTCCTGACTGCAGAGCTCCTCATGTGGTCAGAGGAGTGAGTGTTACTGCTCCTGATGTATGTTCTTGTTTCAGAGTCTCCTCCTCGCTTTGCCGGCCTGAGCAGCAAAGGTGTTTCATCGAAGTTGGTGACAAAATGCCTGTTGACTTTAATGCTTGGGCTCCTTCCTCGTAGCGTTGACTGTTTGTGTGAGACTTTGTTCCCTGATTATGTAAAATATGTGCAAATGTTTGCTTTAGATGATGAAATGTATACAGCATGAACTTCTGGGACACTAGTGCTCACTATTGCTGCAGCAAAATGCTGAGATATGTATAAAAGGCTGCAGTAATTGTTTGAATATTAATGATTTCATGCATTAAGAGACTTATATTTATGATATTAAGGAAGATAATATATCTGCAGACTTCTGACTTTTTCAAAGAAAACCAGTAAGTGGCCAAGTGTAGTTTGTATATAAAAGTATTTTACAGAGTTTAAAAGATAGCATTTTCCTGTGGAAGGAGGTACAGGTCACATGTATATATTTTGAATTACAAGGTAGCAAGGTTGGTAGGGAGGCATTTTCCTGTTGCTACTGATGTATAACCTGGGCTGGCAGCTCCCTTTAACAACTGGACATAACAGCCCGAAATGGGGTGACTGTTACCTGTCTGTGCTGGCTCCTTCTGTTCAGCTGGCTTTTTGCCCACCTAGAAATTGCTCAATAAAAATTGAGTAAAATATATGAGCCTGGAGTGATCTTTATAAAATCCCTCCCTGAGTACCTTCCTTATTTTACCTCCAACATTTCCTGTTGTTCATTGGCTCACTAATATTATCTGTGTAGTTAAAGCTAGGGGAAAAAAATGACAGGCTTTTTTTCCATTATAAAGAAGCTGATCAACCTAATTTTCAAATAGATCTGTAAGACTAATGCACAAATTCTGAGATGAACTTGAAGTTTAATAGTGGCATACCTAGAAAAAATTGGTTTATAAACCAATCAATGTTGATAGAAGGGGGGGAAAAATGTTGAGTTATGAGAATAAGCAAGAGCTGAAACTACAGCTCTTGTGACATTCTTTTAAAAGAAAAAACAAACAAAACCCAAACAACTCTTAATTTCTTTTGGCTTTAGTAAATACTGTGTGGGTTGTAAATGCACACTTCTGGTGCAAAGCCATCTGTAATGCTGTGTGTTTCAGAATATTTTGG
Organism: Pomatostomus ruficeps; assembly: GCA_013400735.1. Classification (NCBI taxonomy): domain Eukaryota; kingdom Metazoa; phylum Chordata; class Aves; order Passeriformes; family Timaliidae; genus Pomatostomus; species Pomatostomus ruficeps. Next base: position 14,157 of record VYZT01046314.1, read on the forward strand.
TAGAAGTGTCACCACTGTGACTAGCTGCCACTTGGTATAGGTGTTCTGAAAACCTGGGGTTTGGTGGTTTTTGTTGCTGTTTGGTTGGCTTTTTGTTTGTGTTTTTGTTGTTTTTTTCCATTTTCTGTTTCTAGCTTTAGATTTTGATGGAGAAAGCCTTGTGACAGGGCTCACTTTTGCAGGTACGTCTGAGGAAGGTCTGTTGGCTCTGACTCAAAGTGAGCATAAGGACAAGAGCAGTTCAGCACAGCTGGGTGCGGGAGTGGGAAGCCAAAGCCTGGAAATAGCCCTTGGCCGTGTCCTGGCAGGCGGGAGCGTGAATCTGATGACTCCCAGGCAGGGTGGGAGGGTGCTGCAGCAGCTTTGTTGTATGACATTGGAGAAACTTTGAGCTGATCTCATTTTCTTTGCCAAAAAGTGGTTTATTAAAAGCACTTTTGTATTGCCACTTCTTGCAATTCCGATAGAAAAGTCCTGTAATTGAAATGAAGCAACTTCGGTCTGTATCCTGAATACATCTGTTTGATACTGTTCGAAAAAAAATGGGGGGAGAGGGAAGAGGTGTTAGAGGAGATAATTAGAGAAAAACTAATTAAATTCATTGCTTTGTATTTTTTATGATCTCACTTTGGAAAAAATGTATATTAAATGCTTTTCACTACTGCCCTCTTCTCTCCTGCTCTCCTCTATTTAATTTCAAAGATGCATGTATTTTATGAGAGAAGATTTTTAAATATTTTTTTTCAATGCTTTGAGATAATTCTAAATATTCATCTTTTCTACCAGCTGACTGGACTCTAGTCTTCTTGAATGCAGATTCTGATTAGGGCATTCAGATATATGAAAGGCCCGAGATGTATTTAAGCAACAGACTCTGGCTAAATTTTATTTGCCTCTCAACCTCTTAAAAATTTCCAGTATCTGTTAAATACTGGTAATTTCTTTGAGAGAACAGAAATTCCCAGTACCTGATCAGCATTTCTGGATGCATCCCTGCAGCCTGATGCCTTTGGTTTAAGCAGCCAAATGCTTGGCAAAGGAGGCAGATTCCTTTTGCTCTGTCTGGTGCTTCTTAATACTTGTGTCTTTTTGGTCTCATGGAAAAGCAACAAAGTACACACACAGGCAGTTCAGCATGGAAAGCAAATGTGGAGAGCTTTTCCATTTTCCATGATGATTTAAAAGCTGCAAAACTGTGTTAAAGTCATTATTACTGTTCTTTGCATGTAATGTTTGTTGGAAAATGTTCTTGTTCCCTACAGATTGCTCCCAAACTCCTGACACACCTTGAGCCCAGGTGCGTGTGTCTGTCGTCCCACGGGAACACAAGTCTCAGATATTTTTAGGCGTAAGAAAATAAAAAGGAATAATAGTAAAAAACTGAAACAACACCCCCCATCTAAAAACCCCAAACAACCCAGCCCACCCAAATCCAACAGGATGTTTAGATAGGAAACCCAGTGAGAAGCACAAGAGCTCATCAGGTCCTTCATTCTTGTCTTGTTGGGCTGGAGAAGTGGAGAATTTGCCCTTTTCCGTGTGAGTGGAATGTGAGTGGGTTCTCATCTCAGAGTGAGCCCTGCTCTACCCTGCTGTGGGGAGTTTCTTTTCCTTTGACCAGTTCTGCTTTTTGCAGGTTGTTTGCATGGCCTTGGGTTTTTGCTTGGTTTTGGTTTTTCTTCTGTTTTATTTAATCAGCTTATGCTTATAATTCGAAACCTACCCATGGAGTTTAGGACGTGTAGCATTTATATAAAGTAGTTTAAAATTACAGCACTTCCTTTTTTCCCCTCCCTCCAGATCCCTCAGTAATTATAAGGATAGATTATTTTATCTACAGCTTTTCCAGGCACAGTAATTTAGTCAAGAAGGTCACCTCTTTGCTCCTATTCAAAAATCTGGTTTTGTAACTTTTAACATCGTATATTCCCATGGGTATTAGCATAGTAAGGGAAATGTAAGTATAATTGCAAGGATTTTGTTGCCGTCTCCTAAGGATGGAAGAGTTTAATTGTTAATTGTTGTTAAGATAATAACTGTTTTACATTAATATACCTTATTGACAGTTTACAAATAAATCAGCCTGGAAGTAAGATAATCTTAGAAGGCTACATAGGAGGTTTAAAGTAAATATTCCTGGAAACGCACTGTGTGAGCACAGTCCCACTCATCCCTGACACAGAACTTTAAAACGGATGCTGGTGTTGTACATTCCTGTCTTTTATTACTAAATAATGAATACATAGACACAGTGCACCTCATACAAAGATTTTGTTGTGGGCTGTAGAGAATCACTGGCAATTCTGGCTGGATTACATACATAGACGTGTTATCCGACTTTTTATTTTTCATGTCTGTCTGAATGCAGTTTCTTTGGAGCACGGTTGGGATGAATTCTGCACTAGATGACAGACATTTTCAGTTCAAAAGATAGGTATTAGTCAATTTTGGGCAAATAAAGCAAGAACAGAATTTTGCTGTTGGGTGGAGGATGGCACAGTTCTCTTGCTCTAGTTTATGCACACTTCCTTTGAGTTCGCTGCCAAGCTTAGAGACATGTTTGGATGTCGCACGGATCTCACTCTTCATCGGAATGAGAAAGGATAGCTTTGGGCAGTAGACTTTGTATCGAATCACACACAGCCTGTCTTTGTCAGTGTTAAACTAGAGCTGCTGTTTTCTGTCCTGCCAACAGCACAAATCCAGCATAAAACCCATTTCACCTATGTCTTCATATCTGAGCTAGCCCAGGCTTGAGCTTCAGCAGTGATTTGGTAGCAGGCAAGTTTGGTGTCCATAAACATGGATGAATTCATCTTGGGCATCCACTTTGGATGAGTGGGATCGGTGCTGCCATCCTTGGTTTAAGGCTGTGCAAGGGAATAAAGGAGGGGGTTGATTTCTGAGAAGCAGAGGAGGAGGGCTGGAAGGACAAGCTTTGTCCTTAGAAGGCTCTGGCCCTTGTGAACTGCAGCTCACCTTCATCTGTGCTGTGGCCAGCTATCCAAAGTGATGAAATCATAGAATATGTGGGTTTTTTTCTGGGAGCTTGAAAAGGATTCTGTATTAGAGATCTAGAATTATGTGGTTTTATGTTCATATCTTATATGCTTTGAATTTTAATAATTTTTGGAGGCTATATCAGTGAGTTTTTAAGAAGGCTTTGAGTACTGTCAGACTGTTGAGACAGATGAGAGGCAAGTGCAATGGGAAATAATCAGTATGAGCTACTGAGGTAAGATGGGGTGGATGAGAATGGATTGGGGAAGTTGACTGTGTTAACTGTCATCAGCAAGTTGGGGAATTACAGGAAAACATACAACGATTTGTGTATTTTTTCAGTCATTGTTACTGTTGCATTGAAATAGAAAAGGGGTAATGTATTCTTTAGGGTTGTTGTAAAGGGGAATTAAAAAGACTACAGCAGGTATTTTTACAGAGAAGAGTGTGGACATACCAGGAAAGAACTGGGTGTGACCTGGTTGAGGATTAAGTAGAGTTACAGCACCTCAAGGGAGATGGGAGGGAAAGGTCTGGTCACAGGTTTATCCAGAGGGACACTTTCCCAGGAGAGGGAACTGCACCTGGGACCAGCACTGCCAGCTTAGCTGGCTGATCCTACTACAGCGTACTAATGGGCTCATGCTTTAATTCCCAAGGAATTTAAATTCCACTTAATTTTTAGTTGCTATTGATGCCATAATTTGAAGCAGCCTAAACCGGTTATTTTACAGTAGAGTTTCATATATTTGATTTAGATTATTATTTAAAGTTTAATGTGTCTGTCTGATTTAGTCTCTCACAATATAAACCAACATTTAAAAAAGGATGCAGTTCAAGGAGAAGCTTGTAGTTCGGGCTCAGGTAGCTGTTCTTATGGCTATTAAATGCTGCTTCATCTCTCTGACTGATGAAGGCATTTTGGATTTTGCCTTCGACCTATGTTCTCTTTTCTTCTTGAGTGTTTATTTGTTCCTCTATGCTTTCTAGTTTTAATATTTCTTCTTCTCTTGTGTAAATCAGCTTTTCCCAAATCCTGGATTTGTGGGGATGGGCAGACATGTAAAGCTGGCTGTGTATCTGGCTTGACGAAGCGAAAAGGAAAAATTACTGAACAGTTCAGCTGGGAAATAAAAGAAATGTATGTTTGGGCAGTTCTTTTTCTTTTCCAGTTCAGGGGAAATCTGACATGTAACCATATTCAGTAACCACACTATTCCCTATTGCTTCCCATATTGCTTATGTAGAGACTTAAAGGAAAACCCAAAAGAATGAAGGAATATGAGAAAAATATGAAGCAGGATCATTTTATTTTTGTCATCTTAAGTCTGTTAAAACATCCACCACACCGGGGCAGCAGTTAGCAAGCGTAGGTTGTCTGAGCTCCTGCTCCTGTCTCCAGTGTGGAATATTTGGCATTCTGGAGGAGACCAGCAATTGATTTTCATTGCCTGTGTGGTTTCTTTGGAGGCACACTCATCTTCTGATCTGGATCAAGTAGCAGTTGCTAACTGCTTGGGTTGGTATGTATGAAGAGGAAAAAAGATAAGGAAGTGTGTTACCAGCTGATGCTCCTGTCAGCATCACTGTCTCCAGTGTTGTCATACACATTGTGAGAAGCATTTCATGGATATGCACGTGGTAAGTTAGCCATGTCTGCTTATCTGGCAATGGGAGCTCTGTGCTTTAAGTTCTCCTATTTCCTTCTCCTTTGGATTGCTGATGTAGAAAAGGTAATTTTCCCACTGTAACCTGTGGTTAGAAGGGAGTTTACAGGCATTACAGGCTAGATTCATTTTCACTCCCCCAAGGTTCATATTGAATGTAAAATCCCTCTCTTGGTGACAGCTGTGAGGTTTTGTGCTGTTGACTGTTTAGAGTACATGGTAGGAACCTGGTAGATGGTTAATGCACTGCAGGCTCCAGAGGCTCCTTCCATTGCTTTTGCTCTTCATCAAGCTCCAAACCTCACTGAGAATGGGCCAGGATATGAGCAAGAACATTTTTGTGTATTATTTCATATTGGTTTTAAATGGTGTTAGCATTCTGATAGCCTAACTGATTAAATGTTTGGTTTTTTTGAGATAAATCAGTTATTTTGATCTTTTTAGAACTAATTTTAGTGGACTAAAGGAAATTTTGTTTCCAAAAAAAGGAACCAACAACAGAAAATTCATCTTGTCACAGTCTATTAGATGCTTTAATACAAGAATGGCTTCTGTAATATTATTTAAATGACTTAATATGAATAAGTGCATGAGAAAAGCAAAAGTCTTAGGTGAAGTATTTTGGAGCATGTGCTTTCTGGCTTAATCATGCCTTATCCAGGCTCTTGAGCAGGCTGCTGGGATTTAAATGTGAATTGGGGGAGTTCATTATGTACCTAATGACTCTTTCAGGTTTGGGTCCTTATATTTTAAAGCTGTTGTTATCCTCTGTAGATCTACAGAGTTGATTTAAACTATTGTGTGACAAATCCCATTAAGGTGATGAGTTTGTTATAATCTGTAATAAATCCTTTTGGAAACGTCATGATTATCCCTGATGTTTTCTCAGCCGATAGATTCTATCATGCAGTGAAAGTAAATTAGTCTGATGAGGGAGGAAAAAGGAGTAAGAATCTGAAAGAAACATGTACAGTTAAACATGCTCAGAGTGTCTAAAGAAGGAATACAGGTATCTTTTGAATGATAAAATTCCATCAAGGCTGTTAATAACCAGAGGGAAAGTAACTTCTTCTTTTTGCTGTTTTGGAAAGGCAGCCCTAGATGTGATCCTGGTTTTAGTTCCCATGTACATTCTCCTGATGTGGATGGCAGTGTATATCACTGGCCTGAAATGGTCACTTACGGTCCAGCCCCTCATGTTGAGAACATGGACAATTGAATAACTACATATAAAAAAATCCTGATTTTTGTACATGCACGTTGTGTATGTGGCAAGGAGCCAGTAAAAAATCTGACCTAGGAGAACTGAAGCATCTGGCTACAATATTATTGAGAAAAATGCAGCGCAAACATGGAAAAAATGTAGTAATGTAGATAAATTAATTAATCTCTGCATGTCTTGGTAAGAGGCCCAACTTATTTGTAATAAATCTTGGAGCTTTTTCAAGATGGAAGTTCTTTTGAACTGTCAGCTTGTATGTATGTCTGACAAAACCTATAATTAGATTGGCATACTGAGTAGGTTCTGGCCTCACAACATTGGGAATGCACAGTGTTTCACCAGACTGAGGATGGAATAATGGTTCTATTGAAGTCAATAAAATATACATATAAATGTTAGTAGGGTTAGTATTTTATCTAAGAGTATGTAACAGAATTGGCTACTAGTAGCTGGTTCTGTGTATTAAAATTAATTTCAATATTATATTATTGTTTAAGTGACTTGCAAATCTTGTAATAAGTAGGGATGAGTTATCCATTCCTGTTTCAGCTTCCTAAAATAATTACAGGAAGAATGCTTTCTCCAAAAAACCAAGTTCAGGGTCTACATACATTGGCATTGATTATCATCCATCTGTGTGTACTTTCTGTGTAGGTAAAATATATGTAGGTGCACATATGCGTGTATGCTTTTTAAATATGTATAGGCCTCCTGCTGAACTTTTAACCTTCAGCTCCATCGTGTAGGTTACATGTCCCTGCACTATTTGCACAAATATTTTATTGTTACAGGCCTACCTACATATCAACTTGCTTTGTTCTGCATGTGTCAAACTCTTAAACGTTACGTTTTAGTAATGCTGCTTTAAGGGGTCCTCACTGCTTTAAAGCCAGAACTGTCAGCAAACTCCAGTTACATTCCAGTATCCAAAGTATTTATTCTTTCTGCTAAATCATAGAGTCCTGGAATGGTTTGGGTTGGAAGGGATCATCTCGTTCCACCCCCTGCCATAGGTGGGGACACCTTCTACTAGACCAGGTTGCTCACAGCCTGGTCCAAGATGGCCTTCAACACCTCCAGGGATGGGGCATCCATAAAATAAAATACATATAAAACAAATACAGCAGGGTTGTTGTTTTTTTTTTTCCAGTGAGAATAAACTTGGCAGAAAAATGTCTTTGTCATGCAAAGATTATATAACATTGTAGTCTTTAATTTTCTTCTGCTTTAAGTCTTAAGTGGTGACCTCCAGACTGTCTGATGAGCAATGAACAGGGCATAGAATAGTCGTACTGTATAATTTTTCTTTTTTATTTGAGTTTCATGTATTGGAAGCAGGGCTGTGTGGGGTGTGGGGTTAATGTGTGTTTTCCAGGATGGCAGTGGGTTAAAGGAGGGAGTGGGAGAGATGAGTGAGGAAAGGCTTAAGAGGTGCATGGATGGTTTAATGTTATTTTTAAAGCTGAGTCATGAAGGGAAAGTCCGTTGTTTCTGTAATCTGACAATTAATTGTTTTCATTGCTTGTTTGGAGATTTACCAGCAGTAGGTGGGAAATGCCAAATAATGAAAACATATCCTCTTGAAATAATGTTATTTCTAGTAGGGCTCTGGCCAAAGCCTTCTACACAGCTCCTGCTCCACACCATCATCCAGTGCTCTGGAACCGGGAAATCCTGTAGAAACTTGTGTTGTGCATGGAAGTGTTCCAAAGCCCAGCTGGTTCTAAGATCAAAGCAAAGACTGCTATTTAAACCAATAAAAGAATATTCTTACTGAATGTTCTCCTGTTTATTGCATTACTCTTAAATGTCTTAGAAATAGAGCCAAAGCTCCAGAAAATTCCTCTGTAAAGTTTCTTCAGGTTTTTTGAGGACTTTGTCAGAGGATCTTTACAGTCTGCTTTTGAAATTTGGTGTCTATTACCACTGATGTTTTTATTTAATTTTATTATTAGTTTTTCCTTTTGACAAGGTAGCAGTTCTGTGCCTGGGGCTCTCAAGGCGTTTTCATAGCTTGCTTTCTCCAGCATACCTCAGCAGATACCACCAACTTTTGATACAGCTAGTCTTTTTTTAAAAATTATTAGGTTTGTGTGTGTTAGATTGTATTTTGCCAAAAAAACCCTCCAGGTTTCTGTGCATATTGAAGTGATGCTAAATATTGATAATTTAGGAGAAGCTCTCATTCTTCTGTATTGTTATATTGCAGCCTATTTCGAAAAAAAATTCTTAACTATGTTTGCAATACTTAGTCAAGCATTTTTCCTCCTAATTTTAGGAGGTAAATCTTTCAGATACCTTCTCTCCTTCTCTCTTTCAGGTTCTCACTTTCTCTCTCACATAATATTTAATTTCTAAAGCCTTCCATTTGCAATTATTGTGAATCTTCTAGAGAAAGAAATGGCCAAGATTACCAGAGCAGTAGGCAGCACTTTCCAAAGATTATTTATTTTTCCCCCAATTTGCTCTGACGGTTATAGCAGTTTCTTAAGTCATCTGACCAAAATTTCCCTTGCCTTTGAGAGGAGGAGGCATGATATCAGGAGAAAAACTGTTCTGTCCTTGAAGATGCCTTTTTGGAAGCCTTTAAAACATGGAGCTTTACTTTTACTCATCAGGCTTTCAATTTATCAATTGAAGACTCCCAAACTGACCTCTGAGTGTCTCAAAAACAATCTCAAAACACTTAGCCAAAATTTCCAAGCATCTTCCAGCCTGCCCCATGGAAGGGCAGGTGGTTCATCATCACTGCTCTTTAGGAGGAGACTTCTGCCACTCAGTCCTCGTTTGTGTCATGCTAATTACCAGCAACCCTCACACCCACTCAGGGCTGACTGGTGTGCTGAGGATGCTTCTTACAGCAGTGAGCTGATGAGAGCACCTCTTTAATGGGGGGTTATTTCCTTCAGTGCCATTATGTTTCATTAAAAGACCTCAGATCATCTGAAATGCAGAAATGTGCTCCATTAGGTAAATGGTGAGTTTGTGACCTCTGTGTCTCTTGGTTCTCCAGTGCTATTTATTCCAGCCACGTTAATAGGTTTGCAGGGCTTTATGGTCTGAATTGCATTTGAAAATTTTCATGTTAATAAATTTGGTTTGTGTGTGAGGACAAACTTTAAGAATTTAGGTGTTTACTTATTTCCAGGTTTAGATGACTAGTGTTATTGTTATGAGTCTTGCCTGTGGCAAAATTATTGTTCATCTTTACAACTTCCAAAATGTTTGGATTCGTAAGAGTGAGTTTATGTGATATTTATCTATTCATTTTTAGGGAAGTGCTTTCTTTTTTTTTTACCATCTGTCCTTAAAACATACTGTGCAATGCGAGTTTCAGGCAGCTGGAACATGCCCTTATTTTAAGTGAAATAATAAACATGTCAGTCTATTTGCTTGTGTGACTATGGATCTGGTAACTCACCAGCCCTTAGCAGCAGCAGAAGGACAGGTGCCCTCCAGGGATGTCTTGTGTCATGTGAGGTTCTCCAGCTCGTGGCTTGAGGCTCATCCTGGGCCTCGGCTGCTGCAGGCGCTGCCTGGTTCTACGAGTCAGCAACTGGGTGCTGCTCTTGGCTCTGGTCCCGTTGGGGTGGAACCCCCGGAGAGTAAATATTGCTTGGGAGAGCAGAGAGCTCTCAGAGACCTGTGAGATGTGACAGCATTCTGCTTAGCTGATAAATTGCAGTGTAGCAGGAAGGATGCTACAATGAGTATTGATTTCTTTTGTGCATAGAACTCATTTTGCTCCAGCTTGTGAATTGCCTTCATGAGCTGATAATCCATTAAGGATCACTTTGTGTGTCTCTTCCTTCATTATTGCTTCTTTTACTGCTTTCTGCTTTACTGCCTTTAAAATACATTGTCAAGGCAAAAATAAAATAGGTACAGATGAAACTCTAATAGGAGCAAAGCAATTTGGCTCTTGGTAAATTACTTTATTGAAAAAAATATTTTACTAGGGGACAATCTACAAAGACAATTTCAAGGAGCTAAACATATTAGATTAAAAATATTTTATAGTAGGGTAACTCACCTAATGATTGTAATTTTGTGTCATGAAATACACCTTTTATTGTAAGATTTTATTTTTTTTCCAAGCCTGAAGACCTAAAATACCAACTTTATGTGAACATAATTTAGTCTTGTCCATTCTGCATGGCCAGTTGGTGCCTCATATTCTGAATATGTGGCAATAATACCTTCGCAGAAGCAATGCTTCGTTTTTTTCATGTCCTGGAGGGTTGCTGCTTTTTATTCAGAGTAAACAGGGAAGCAGTATGTTCCTCTACATTAATTTTTTGCTATTTCAAGGAAGTAGACAAATTTTATTACATAAATGAATTAATAATAAAATTACATTTTTTTGCTTGAAAATGTGTTATTTTCCCTGATCATGTAACCACATTGATTAGGTTTTGTCTTTATATGAAGGGTTGGAATTAAGGATGTCTAGATAAGGCTGTCAAATGTAGGACTCGCAAATTAAGAGGACCAGTGCATTGTGCTCCATTATGGAAGAAAGTGTATTATTTTTATCACCAAGATAATTGTTTAACCTACAATAACCTTCCATGTGTATTTGTTTTGCATCCTTTTTAGGCCGTTTTGTTTGGTATTAGGCAAGTCTTATCCTCCCCCAGGTCTCCTTCTGTTACCAGTGTCACAGTCTCAGGGATGGATATTGCCTCCGCAGTGCTTTGTGATCTAGTGCTGGAGAGCTCCACTGAGAAGCTGGACTCTGCATTTTCAGGAAACAGATTTTGCTCTTCAAAGCTCCTTTAAAAAAAATAGAACTAATGTGTCCTGTGGCTATTAAAATTTAGCTTAATGTAGTTAGTCACGCAAGAAGGGTGGCTTTCACATTGCAGGATTTTTCTGGTTTTCCATTTTTGTCCCCTACTTGGACACTTGTGTGAAGGTCTGATTCATCTGCCTCCTGCAGCTTCTGGCAGGTCCCGAGTTCTCCTGCCAGGAACCTCGGCCTTGGTTCCTGCCAGGAGTGCTCTAGTAGGCAGTGACCTCATTAATGGCATCTCCTGGCTCTCAGTGCAGCGCTGCCCAAGACTGACTCTCAGGACATTGGGTGAAGTTGTTTTGTGCAAGTGCTTGGCCAGACTCTTGAAACTTCCTTCTTTTCCTCCCATCTCTTCTTCCTTACACTTAGGATGTTAGCTGATTTATCTTCCCATTGCCTCTGGTTAGTGACCTGAGGAGTAATGGTCTAGTCACGATTTATTTTAAAAGAATAATAGTAGTTGAAGCCAATGAACACCATTTGGACACTTGACTGTTTCTTGGTTTGCTTGGAAGACCATGGCAAGGGTACAAGAGGTAAAACGAACATCTGCTTCTGTAAAACACACGGTGGCATGGGATGCATGGGGCACAGGCCTTCAGCCCCGTCTCAAGAGCGGACAAAGCATGAATTAGATAAGGATGATCAGCTCCAAGGTGAGATTTTCTGGAACAGACTTAATCTGGCTTTTCAGTATGTCACACAGATGAATCTGGGATTATTAGTAGATGTACGAGTGAACAAAATTAGTAATCCCTCACTGCACATGCCAAATCAGGAAAGTTTTAGTTTGGTAAATTAGTTCTAGTGCAAATAATTTCCCAACTTCTTTACTAAACTCATTTTTGCAGTAAACCATGCTCTTCTGCTGATAGGATTAAATATTGTAACTACTGGACTGTGGAAGTGGCTCTACAATACCTGCACGGATCCTTTGAAAGCATAATTTATTTTTTAAAAATACATAGAAGAGAGCTTGGATGCGTTTTTTAAACATAGAAGCATATTTTTTGTCCTATATTTACATTGACCTGACTTTATGGTCTGGATTTCAGTTGGTTTTGTTTTTCCTTAATAACAACCTTTTGTTCCCTCTTCTTTTGAAAATTTTACTCATGGGAAGAGCTTTTTGTTTTAGGATTTTTTAGTTGTTGGTTGGCTTTTTTTTGTTTGTTTGTTTGTTTATTTATTTGTTTGTTTGTGTGGGGGGATTTGACTTTTATTGGTGTGTACTACTACAGCATTCACTTTTTTTTATTTGTTTAGGGTCAAATCCTTGGCCATGTACATGGAGCATCAACAGACACAGAAATAAGAGGTTTGTGCAATTTCTGCATCCCATTGAGTGTCAGGGGGTCTGGAGGCACCTGCTCGGTGCTAAGGTCCTGTGTCAGCAGACACCTCATAACAACAGCCTCCTCCTTCCTGGTGGTCCTCAGGCAGTCACACGGGGAGCTGGCATTGCAGTGGGCTGTGATTTGCGTTCTCAGGCTCCTGTGAAGGATGGTTATGGAGCAGGCGCTCAGGCTCTTTCCCTGTCTGCGTCTTCCCTCTGCCTGATCCCTCTGGAGTTTTCCCCTGACCTGTTGGATGTCGTGGGCCAAACCGTGGTCACTTTTGTAGCATCATCGCTATGAGCTCTGAGCTGCTGAAGTCAGTTTTCACTTTAGTTCTGCTGATGTGTGTTAAACGTGATAGTCTGTGCTGTGTAAGTGTATGTATGTCTTTTGTAACACCTCAGCAGTGACTCATTTGGTGTGACTTTGGGGGACTGGATAATCTCAATATCCCTATTGTGAGCCAAATGAAGTGTTAAATCCCTGGCTTTGTGCTAAAGTCATAAAACTGCCATGGTTAGATTGGAAGGCTGGTTTTTTGGTTTAAAATACAGGATAGCTTGAATTTAATACATGCAGTACACAACTGTTTTAAATAAAAGTTAAGTACTGCAAGCTCCACATAGGAGTACAAAAACTCTACAGAAAGCATAATACCCCTGCCCCCCAATCCCAAAAAACAAACAAGTCTGTGGTGTGGAATGTATGTTGCAAGATGCCCAGCAAAATGTAGCAGTCCATCTTACTTTTACTGAAGTATTTGGTAATAAGAGAAACAGTAGTTGTGTATTTCTTCACAATGAATAAGAGCTTTCTCAAATAAAAAAGGCAGACTGAACCTTGTGAGGCCTTTCAGTGGGCTCTTACAAGCCATATCCATCAGTTGATGGAGCAGTGGTGGGCAGAATGGAAAAAAAAAAGTCTTATTTCAATTGAAAAATTCTTTTATCTTTTGTACTTATCACTTGTCACACAGACAATCTCCCCATGCCTTTTCCATTTCTACTGATGTGCTGGGTACTAATGTTTCTTTTTTTGTTTATACAGAAGTAGTTTTAGTATACAAAACATTAGTATGCTATCAGTTGAGATCAGCAGTGCTTTTGATTTTCTCCTAATGCTATCACTGATTGTTAGACCAGTGCTTCAGTCAAAATCAACTTATTTTTGTAAAATCTGTTATGGGTTATGATTTGGAGGATTGAAGCTGGTAACTCCTCAAAATCTTAGGTTTAGTTCCTCTGTATTCACAGTGCATTAGTGTAATAGTTTCTCTGTCAGATAATTAATAAAAAAACCTCTTTAGAAGAAAAACATCCTTTTTTCCACAAAGTAATTAGTCTCCTAATTTCTACTGTTACCAGCTGTAAGGTCACAAGGATTATGCAAAGAGAACAAGTTACTAATGAAGTATTTGGTGATACATTTTTTCCTTACAGACATTAAAGTTCCTGTAAGTTCGGGATTGGCCACTTTTGTTTTTAATATCTCTTTGCCTAAAGGAAAGCTACTGCTGAAAGATAAAAGAAACATGTACCATGCTTGGATGAAGCAGGTCTGCTTTTGATTGATATTGATTGAAAATCTTTCTGAGTGTTAGCTTGTCCTTAAAATTTCTAACCGGCTCTTTTTAAGCTGGGATAGACTTTGATGGCTGAGTGTGCCAGTGAGTTGGACATGCAAAACCACCATGTGTGGTATTTTGTGACACTTGTGAAAAGGTTTAGGAGAAGGATCACCACAGCAGTTTGTTCTGTACAAAACTAAACCCAACACAAAGCAGTGACTTCCCCCAGGCCGAGCTTTATGCACACAGCAAATACAAAACCATGTGGGCTTGAACTCTACACAATTCCCATCGCAAAACGGAAGCAGGGAAATAATCTAAACTAACCGAAGCAGGGAAATAATCTAAACTAACCTTTTCAAGGGGAAAAGTACTAATTTCCCTCTAATTTTAATGACAAGAGCACAGCAGATGTTTGCAAGGTGAGGCAAGTGATGCGTGTCATTGTGTGAGCCTGGTGCTTGGCCAAGGCACTAGGATGCCCAGGGCCAGAGAAAGGCAAATCCCTGATGCTGCGTACGCTGGGTCCAGCCAGGACACCCTCCTTGGTCCTATGCTTGGAGAGCACCCTGTGATGCAGCCTGGCGGCAGATGGCTGGAACAGGATGTTCCCTGGCACCATACAGCTGTGGCCTGACTATTTTAGGGGATAGTGACACATTTCAGTAAAATTCCTTTAAATTCCCCTTGTGAAGTTTTGATCCGTTAAATCTATTTTCATGAGGTATGGTATTTGAGATGCATCTAGCCAGTTTGAATAAATAAATAATTAGCATGAAATACACCCATTAATTCAATTTGAATTAATTTAGTTTGCCTTGAATTCAGGTTTTGTTACTAGTAGTAAACTGATTGCTTTAATTCAGTTTTATACACCAGTAATTTAAAATACTTCAAAGTATGTTTCCTTTAGTGTCATAATACTGAGAAGGAATGTGAGAAGTGCAAAACTAAGAAAAACTTGAAATAACATGAAAACAATAAAAAGGGCAGAGAAATTTTAGGGAAAAGTTATTACTTAAGTAACTTTCAGTAACACAGGTTTAAAATATTTAACTCTTTGAACCATGGTGATTTGGACTGATTTAACTGTACAGCAGCTAAATAATGGAAGTTAATCCTACATTTTTGCAGTATTTACATTGAAATACTTGCCCTTTGTTCTGAAATTCTTCCAAGTTTTTTAGGGCTACACAGATAATTAAATCCCTTTTACCCATGTGTCATTTCAGTCTGTAAGGTGGTGATGATTGAAAGGTGGGGAATAAGAAAATATTCAGTGTTATTGTTCATAATTGTGATAGCCCTATCAACAGAAAAAGCACCTATAATACTTGTAATGCTGATTCCATGGTAAGATGCTACTGAGCTTATCAGGTCTTTTAAGCTTTATTACTTGGTCTTTGAATTAAAATGTGTAGTTGGTCATTAAGGCATGTGGTCAGGTTTTATTCCGATATCTTCTGATAGCAGTTTTTTAGGTGATAGATTCATGTGGGGACTGTGTTGTGATAGCCCAGAATGAAAAAACGTGCAAATATTTGAAGAGACCCCTAGGGCTTTTGGCCAGGTGAGGCTGCTTTGTGCTTCAGTGAGGATGTTGGCTTTGATTTCTGTGACTTAGTGACTAAACCTGGATGCAGGAGATCTGAATGCACATCATGAATTTATCCTTGACCTTGAACAGGGAAGTAAAAAAAAAATATAAATTTAGATGTGAACACAATTAGTAACTATCAAACCCCCGAGTTACTTGCAGCTTCAGTTATCTGTGGCGCAAAAAACCAAACCAAAACCAGTAACAACAAAACCCATTTTTATTAATTTATTTTATATATTTTTGTTTTGTTATATACATCCTTGGGAATAAACTGTGACACATTGATTAGTGGCACAGGACCACAATTTTTGTCTACTGACTTAGGGAGCTAGTCCTATAATATCTTCTGAATATACTAATAATAATATTTGCATAGTTGAGTTACGCATATTAAAAATATTACATATACTGTAAAATAATTGAAAAAGAAATTAGAATGTTATATAGCTATTTTGGGTCAACCAGAAGTCAGTTTTAATCTGAAGTATGACTTCTGTTAGTTTTCTCATTCTCAACATCTATCACAAAAAAATCTGTGTGATTGCACATAAATATACCCTGCTAAGCATGAAGCATTTTTTCCCCTTTCTAATCATTTTTATTTCAAAGCTTTAAAAAATTATATACAAATTAAGAATAAATGTGCTAAATTTATCTTAAAAAACAGGACTTGAATCGTAAGCATCTGAAAAATGATCCTTTTTGAGAGGAAATGAGCTGTGATGTAGACAGCTGTCATTGCTTTTGCTGTAAATTTATTTTCCTAGTGTTGTGGCCCTAAACTTACTGTAGAGAATATACTGTCATGGAGGAGTTTCTTCTGGGCAGCCTGAGGAGAGGCTTCCATTTCTGCGACCTGTTCCATACCGCTTCCACCTCCTGGCCCCCTTTTTGCGGTGCCCAGGTTGCTCACTCCAGGCAAGAGGTGCCATTCACCCTACTCTGCACATTCTTTGTCCTTGTGTGCCAATCACCCTCAGGCTCTCCCTCCCAGCAGAGCTGCTGGGCAGCAGGGCTTCCCTCCCTTGCCCCTCCCACTGTTCCAAGGTGTCCCCTCACCTTTCCTGTGAAGGTGGGACCAAGGGGTGGGTTGGCCCTGGGTGTTCAGGGAGCCACTGTAAAAACAGTCAGAACTCCTGGGCATGAGGTTCACAAGTCGTGGTAAATCTGTTGGGTTTCTGTGAAGTTGTGGAGCTGATGACAATTCATATGTCATATCGGACAAATGCATGTGTGTCAGTATTGCTTTTTCGTCATGGACTTTGGAGAAGTTTGAAATGTCACTTTTTCCCCTTTTTCCAAATGATTTTCTTAAAACATAGCTTTGATGAGTGTGTTGGAACGATGTATTTTGATGTTTTCAAAATATTAATGGGTTGCAAGAAACAGCTACAATTCTTCATAGTGAAAGCTACGCTTTCTTCCCAAGGTGTGTTTCCCTCCTAAGTACTAGATAACCCACTTCCAATCTGGACAAACTCATTTTCCGCTAATACATCCAGACCTGCAGCTCCTTTGCATGTAATCCATTGGATGTATCTGATTTATAACTCAGAGAGATGTGGAGCTGTCTGATGGCAGCACCGTTTTGCCAGAGAGAGCCGGTCACAAGGGAGGACAGGGCTAGACAGTCTTGGGAGACAGGAAGGTCCTTTGCAATATTTTGTTAAACCATTTTAAAGTCAAATGCTTTAATTCTTTTTGTAGGCATTGCAGATCAATAGAAAGAAGATAAAATCTTATGGTTTGGGTCATCTGATAGAGTGTTCATTTTCGGCCAGAAGACTTGACTGATCGAGAAGTCATCAACAGCTTTGCTGTACCTCCTAAGGGAGAATCTGGATTTGAATCAATTATCCCATAGGTACATTGCCTTGAGAGTTTTAGTTAGTATTTAGCCAACCTACTGATCTTTCTTCTCAGGCAGTGGCTTTCAGTGAAGGGATTGTCTTGGTAAAAGACCACAAAATTTACTTACCACAGGTGGTTGTAGACCCTTGTTCAAGGAGCCCAGATAATTTACTGAAGAACAAAATCCTTGATAGAATATTTTACAGCATCCTATCAATAATGAACAGCCTCCCCAACACGTATTTAAGTTCTAATGAAAGAACCCAAAAAGTATTAATTAATAAATTATAGAGCTGTGTTTTCACAGTTTTAATCTGTTTGCCTTTGGTTTTAGATAAAGACTCCCTGATGGTTTGAGGTTGTTCTGTTCTGCTTGAGATAATCATCAAATAATGGCTAATTCAATACAATGATCAATTCAGTTGCAGATTAGTGTAGCATTCAGCAGTAAAAATAAATATCCCAAAACTGTACATACCCAAAGTAGTGTTTAATTCTAATACAAATTACGCTGGATGTTTTACAAATTTGCATGGCTTGTTTGCAGTCTCGTGGTCAAACCGAGATAATGAGATCTAAACACCAGGATTTAGGCTTAGGCACAAATAATGCAGTGTCTCGCAAGGCTTTCGGCAGCCTTACTTTAGCATATGCAGTTCTTAAATTTTGCAACTTCAATCCCTGATAAACGGGATTTTTAAAGTATGAAAAGAGCTTATCATGAAAGAGAGAACACTCAGTTTATTGTTCCAGGTAAAGTCTTCTGAAGGTGATTACTGTCTCACGAAAACATTGTGTTCAGTACTCTTGTGGCACAGGCATCTGTCACTCAAACAGATGTCACCCCATAAACCTGAAAATACAACTTTTCTTCCTTTTCTCTGTGGATAAGTGAAGCCTTCAGGTTGATATACTCGGTGACATTTGTCTAAGTGACAGATGTTCACGTCTAGTAGCCCTCAATGGGGAGGTGACCTTGTTGTCTTGGTGGGAGCTCTGTGTCAAGTACTGTAATTATTTGTATGCAGAGAATATGTGCCTTTATGAAGGATGAAATTCTTAAGCATGTTTTTATACTCCAGGCTGCTGTGTGTGTAATGGAGAGGCTTGGAATTAGACAGCTAGGTTTCAGCATTTGATTTTAACCTGCCCTAAATAGAACAAATCAACTCAATGAACTCTATAGATGTAAAAAACCACAGAACACCAGAGTTGTAGAGAATGAGTGGTATAAGAACTGGCCCAAGAATCAATTTTTTGTGCTTGTTCTTTTCTCCTGAATGGTTATGATCTAAATGTTGTGATCAGTCCAGCGTGGAGGATTATTTTGCTGAGGAATGTCAATAGCTGCATGTACAGAGACTGCAAGCAGAAGGCTTTTGATCTGAAGAAATGAAATCTCCAAATATTTCAAGTCAGTTTTAACTCCTAGTGCTGGTGCTGTCCTCACCAGGCAGATGTTTAAGCATTGTTGGCATAGAGCATTATCTAGGAAAGGTGATGGAGTTATTCAGCGAATTAGCTTTTGGATGAGTGCATTTTCTCAGGGAAAAATAACAATTCCAATGGTTCTGTCTCCACTGCTGTTGTCTTTGGTAATCATATCAATTTCTGTGCATCCATTCTGAATTTAATGTTTGTTATTTGTCATTAAGATATGCTGAGTCTCCAAAATGTCCTCTTCAGACCGGCAATCTCTGCTTAACCCTTCCTCTTGGAGCACGACTCATCTTCATTCAGTTTCCCCGACTGATTTATTTCTGCCTCCCCTCAGCCCCTTTATTTTCTAGCTGGTTTTAAACCTGTACCCAAAAAATTCTATGAGAAGCAGTCCTAGAACATACCTGCCTACGGTCTCAAAACTGCCACCTCAGGCTTACAACTTGGTTTCATGCTTACTAATTTTTCATAGTGGAAGAAACTAAACATTCATTTCCTTTTCACCTTCCCTATGTCATTTCATAATATGCAAATCCTAAAGAAGATCCCCACATATATTTGGGATTACTGGGGTGGGTTTTTAATTGAAAATTCAGAGACAGTGCCTTGAACACCTTGATCTTTATGTATGAACTTCTTGCAGCTGTTACTCCCAAGAGTCTTTGTGAAGAAGTACAAAAGACGAAACCTTCTGGTTTACATTTGGCAATAACATTTGGTTTGTTGATTTGTATTTTAAAACTGAATTCTTAGTTTCATCAGGAGCTTTGCAGATGAATTGGAAGTGCAATACTGGGGTCAATATACCTCTGGCATGCTCCTTGTGTACAGCATGGATCTTTGGCTCTTCCTTCCAGGGATTACATTGCATTAGGGAGAATCCTGGGTTTGGTGATAGGCCGGGTGAATGATTGCAGCAAGAATTCAGTGACTGCGGGATGGGTGCCTAAGCATAAAAGCAAACAGAATTTTTAATTAAAAAAGAAGGTCAACAAACATCTCTGTAGGAATATGCTTGTATTTACTACGTGAATATGTACAAAAATGTGGTAATCATGACTGCCATAAAAAGATTATACTTCCAAGAGGTAAAAAATGAAAATCAATGTTTAAGCATCTGTGTTTGGGTCCTCAAATAAGCAGTGGCTTTTTTTTTTGTTTGTTTGTTTGTTTGGTGTTTTGCTTATTTATTTGTGGGGCTTTTTTTCTGTGTTTTTTGTTTTGTTTTTATGCTGGTGGATTTTATATTTCTGTGCTTTAATTTCTTGTCAGAAGACTGGGATTAACAGAACACCTCTAAGGAATGAAGTGAAGGTTAATGTATTATCATTAAGCACTACAGAAAAGCTATTGAGAAAATTAATAACACACTGTTCAATTCTCAGTTTGTATTGCGTGCAGTTCCAGGTTTGGTTTGCTTCCCTTTTTGCTGCAGTTCACTTGAAGTCTGGGTTATAAGTCTCAGACTGTTTGCACATAAAGATTTTGCCTGCAAAAACTTTTGTTGATTTAACAAGTCAATTTGCTTAAGTGAAATTTTAGCCAATTTTTTTAATAAACAGTTTGTAGGCCCCAAATAGTTTGTGGTGTTGCATTAATCATGTGGCAGTTGACTGCAAAGTCCAACTTAGCTCTTGTCTATGTATTTTTTCACACTGATTCTTCTACTATTTAGCTTATAAAAATTAATTTCATATATTAATTTCTCATATTATGTGTTTTCATTACATGCTTGTTTGTAGATTACTTTGAGGAGCTTCCTAAACAGACAAACTACCCCCCAAGCATCCTTTTTTGGTAATGTTGTGGTTTGACACTGGCCAAATGCCAGGCACCGGCGAAAGCTATTCACTTGCCCTCCCCTGCTACAGCTGGGCAGAGGAGAGAAAAAAAAGATTTAAATGAAGGGTTCATGAGTTGAGGAGCAGGAAAAAACACTCCAAGGGCAAAACAGGCTCTGCTTGGATGTACAAAGTAAGTTTGTTATTAACAAAATCAGAGGAGGATAATGAGAAGTAAAATAAGCCCTTAAAACCACCTTTTTTTCCCCAAGCCCTCCCTCCTTCCCACCGACAGCGCAGGGAGATGGCATGGGGGTTTTGGTCAGTTCATCGCCCAAGGTTGCCTTCCACTGCTCAGGGAGAGCAGTCCTTCCCCTGCTATGCCATGGGGTCCCTCCCATGCGAGACAGTTCTCCATGAATGTTTCCAGTGTGGTTCCAATCTCATGAGCAGCAGTCCTCCCAAAACTGCTGCAATGTGAGTCCCTCCCTCAGGCAAACAGTCCTCCCAAAAACTGCTGCAGCGTGGGTCACTCTTCCACGGGGTCAGTCCTCCAAGGACAGGCTGCTCCAGACTGGAAGCAGGAACCCCCTCTCTCTACTGGATCTCCCACTGGACCAGAGCTTCCTTCAGGCATCCACCTGCTCCACTGTTGGTGCCTCACCCACAGGCCGCAGGTGGATCTCTGCATCCCCCATGGATCGCCATGGGCTGCAGAGGCACAGCTGCTTCACCATGGTCCTCACTGCGGCCTGCAGAGGAATCTCAGCTCCGTTGCCTGGAGTGCCTCTTCCCCCTCCTTCTTCACTGATCTTGGTGTCTCCATGTTGTTTCCTTACATGTTCTCACCTCCTCCTCTTTTCTGACTAGAAAAAAACTGTGCCCTCACCTTTGTTTTGGTTTCTTCTCAAATATGTTATCACAGAGGCATTACCTTCATCTCTAATTGGCCCAGCTTTGGCCAGAGGCATGTCCATCTTCAGAGCCATAAGGGATTGGCTCTGCTGGACATGGTGGAAGCGTCTGGAAGCCTCTCACAGAAGCCACCTCTGTGGGCCCCCTGCTACCAAAAACCAGACCATGCCAAACCAACACAGGTAACAAGACTGTGTCTCAGAAATGTTTATTTGCTTGAGGATGCAAAGTTTCTTTTGGTACTCTTGAGGAATTTGCCCCGCTCTCCGAGGGTAAACCATTAAGAGCAATTAAACAAACTAAAAATAAACCCAAGTATCTCTATATTTATTAAGAATGCTTATGAAGTTTTGCCATATAAGATTCCTTAAAGTTTTCTAAAATTTAATTGAAAGTGAGTGAATCTTTTTTCATGAAAACCAAAATTATTAAAACTAGTCTAAAAATAGACCGCTGGCACAACAGATTTTGAAGATACAAATTTTTGATTGCTCCAGTATTTTCTTCAGGTATGTTTTCAGTGCAATACGTGACAAAAATGAAGCATATAGTGTAAACTCAACACTATTTTTAAAGACCTTTTAGTCCAGACTTATTTTGATGGATCCTTATTCTTTTAGTTAAGAGACTGCATTTGAATTTGAATTTCTTCACTACAGGAAAAATATTCAAGTTAGTGACCTGTGAGTTTTTATATTTGCAGGAAAATTGGCAATTTTTTCACATTCTTGCATATTTTAAGTTTCTGCAGGGACCTGATCTGTATAAAAGTCTGTGTATGCGTTTCAACCCAAAGTCCTTTCTCATGGGAGGATTTTTAGCTTTCATCTGGGTGTATTCTCATTGCATGAGTCATCAGCCAGGTGCTGAGTTTTTTGACTGATGTAAATGCATCCTGTTACTTGATTTCTAGTAAGAGTCCGTCCTTCTGCACAGCTTCACAGAGAAAGAAAACCTAATTGACAAATCCTGAAAATCTGTGATATGGTTCTGCTACTCAAATTCCTCTACTTTTCTAGACAGCCTGACCTCCTTACTTTCCGTCTCTTGCTTCTTTTCCTTTCGAGAAGTACAGTATCTGCATTCCCAGAACATTCTTTACCCTAATTTCCAATCTGTGCATTCACTGTTCCCTGTATTATTTTGATATAATGCTGCCTCTAGCACTGTTATGTTAGAAACATCTCTTTAGCAACTGAGGGAAGACTGGCATTACAAGGGATCAGAAGGCCTTCATATAAGTAGCCCATTTGGACTTGATCCTGTTCCATGTTTGGTTATCCTTGTTGTGTTTCTTTACTTTTTCTGGATTTGACACATTTAAGTGTGGGGATCCTTCTTGATACTAATATGTCAGGTATTTGAAAGCTGTTTTTTATGACAGACAACTGTGCAGAGCCCAGAGAATTTTCAAAGCGTGTCAGCTTTGGTGGATGTTAAATATCAAGATGTAAATGCTGTTAAGAATGATGGTAAGACAGCTCACAGAAAGAAGATTGCATACAGTGCGTTGTCTAGAGGTTTGATTCTGGTAGGTTTTTTAATGATATGTATAGGATTGAACATTTGGATATTTTAGTTTCTTGTAATTCACATATGGAATTCTAGTTTAGCTATAGGCTTTTTTATATGTAGGAATAAAAGTAGAAAGTAGAGTGTAGATAATCCACCAGAAAGATATATCTAAGTTTCCCTAAATATTTTTTATCTGTCCATGATCTGCAAAGGCCAAGTCCCTGAGCTATGTGTGGCAGCCCTTGGCCAGAGCTATGTGGCCCTGTGGGAAGGGGAAGGATGTTTTTGCTGGCACTTAAGTACCAAACCTTCAAAATAACTATCCTCAGCAATAGCGTGACCAGCAGAACCAGGGCAGTGATTGTCCCCTTGTGCTTGGCACTTTGGAGGCTGCATCCCAAATCCCATGTTCAGGTCTGGGCCGCTCACTGGGCGAAAGACAGTGAGGGACTGGAGCTTGTCCAGGGAAGGGAACGAAGCTGGGGAATGGTCTGGAGCACCAGGAGTGGGTGAGGGAGCTGGGGGGGCGGGGCTCAGCATGGGGAAAAGGAGGTTCAGGGGGATCTTCTCGCTTTCTGTAACTCCCTGACAGGAGGGTGGAGCCAGGTGGGTGCTGGTCTCTTCTCCCAGGCAAAAAGTGACAGGATGAGAGGAAATGGGCTCAGGTTGTCCCTGGAGAGGTTTGATATTAGGCAAACCTTCTTGTCCAAAAGGATTGTCAAGCACTGCAAAAGGCTGCCCAGGGAAATGGTGGAGTCACCATCCCTGCAGGGCTTTAGAAGATGCAAAGCTGTGGCACCTGGGGACATGGGTTAGTGGTGGACTTGGCAGAGATAGGTTACTGATTAGACTTGATGATCTTAGAGGTCTTTTCCAACCTAAATAACTCTGTGATATTTTCTGAAAGTGGTTCTATTTTCCATCAAATATTTGTATTTGGATTATTTTCAAATGGTACTTAAAATCTTTTGGGAAGATGCCATTTGTTCACTCTTATAATTTTTAATTTCTTCCCATTTTCTCTTAACACAGCATGACTTTTCTAATCTGACTCCCCTCCCCCAGCTATGACCAGCTGTGACAAATTATTTTTCATCAGGCCTGTGTGGCTTTTGGCAGACCTTCTCTGCAATCAGTGTATCTGAGGGGATTGCTGTTACATCTGTCATGGGATTGCACAGCTCATGGCATACACGAATACTTATCTCTCAGGGCATTATTTTTTCCCTTTCAGTGCCAATACAGATCTTTGTGATGATTTTAAGATGTGTTTGAGCCTTTAACAGCATCACAAGCAATGCCAAGGTGACTGTTTTACCACTCACCCTGACAAAACAGACTGCAAACATTTCCCAGGTTACTGCTTCAAGCTGCTACCAGTGCAGCAGTGTCCCTGGTGGGTGCTGTGCTGCAGCAATGCTGTTGGTGTGGAATGTTTACGATTATGGTAACATAATACAGTATAAATTGATGTATAATATAATATGGAAGTTCAGGGTACAAAAACATACCCCTAATCCCACTCTGTAGTGTGCTGCCTTCAGGATGAAGAGTGATGCAGGGTCTCAAAAAGGGATACACCCTAAACATCCGACCTTTACTACATTCATCCTGTCTTTCTGCTCGTTGTACTCACTCAGTCATGAGGGAGCTCCTCAAGCTTCTCCCCAAAAAAGGTCTTGCCATTTTTACTGTAAGTGACTCACATCCCTTTTTCTGAATGCTTTTGGAACAGTTCTAATTTGACAGCCTTTTGGGGGTAAGCTACTTGTAGTGTCTAGCACGTGCTGGATGCTGTGGATCACATGGACCATTTACAACCCACCCTCTCATGTTTTGCCCCGTGGTGTCAGAGCCCAGTGCGTTTCTGCCACAGCGGTGGGTGCCAGCACATCTCTTAAGGATGGGATGATGGACACTGCATATGGGAAAGGGACATGGAGCTTTAGGGAGACAGCCCTGAGTGTGTGTGTGTAGCAAAAACCTCTTCACCATCATCCTCTCTACACAGGCTCAAATTATCCTGCTTTGCTGCTAAATCCCATTCAGTTAAAAACCTCAGTGTGGGAATGGTGAAAGTAGATTAGGATAATTATTAACCATGAGTCCTCTGTCCACCTTGCTTCCTCATCTGGAAGAAATTATCCCCTGCTTAAGTTCAAGTGTGTTAATTGCTCTGCAGCATAACAAGCCCTTAATCTTCAGGCTTCTAAAGAAGTGTCCTCTTGTGCCTTCAGATTTTCATCATCTTTAGGCTGCTTTGTCCGCTTTGCATTGCTTAAAAAAATTTTAAACTCTTGCCAGTCTTTCATATTAAAGCTTCAGGAAAAATTTATTATAGGCTTTTTGTACGTGACTTGTGAAATAAATATTTACTAAGGGCAGTTCCATTTTAGCGCACTGAGGGTGCTACTTTGAAATTCAGTCTTTGGGTGTGGGAATATTGCAGTTCTTTCCAAAGATACTTCAATGAGGTATCAACATTTCCTCTCTAAAATACTTTTTCTGATCTCTCCAACTCCCATTTGTTTTGCAGCCTGTGCACATAGATTTCTATATTATTTAATATTTTATAGGTAATCTTCTAAAATTCAAGTTACCTACTGCAGGGCGTCATGCTAGACAGCACTTAAGAGTATCAGAAAAAAATTTTATCATGCTCCAGTAATCACTGGGATGTGTTCTTAATCTGCTAGATTAGGAGAACAGATTGTGACCATTGACTTCATGTAACCCTTGGGCCCAACCATTTTACCCAGCCAGCGTGTCTGGGGTGGGTCTGGTGTGAAATGCTGCAGTGTAAAAGCTGGTGGTGTTAGTGTTTTCCTCCGAGTGCTGCTCTGTGCCTTGCCAGTGTCTTCTTGGGACACCGTCAGGAATTCGGCTTGTCCTGTGTGTTAACTTGCACTTGGTGCTGGAGCTGGAATTCAACACCAGTTTAGTTCAGCAGCATGGCATCAAATTATCTGTGCATTTGATACTTGTTTTGTCAAGTGTGTTAGTGTTCTTGAAAAGTAAGTGCATCATGTTTTAATGTGCCTTTTTTCAGCACTAAGTACAGAAATTACATTTGAAGATAATATTTCTGTCAACAGACATAATTCGTGAGACTCACAATCAATTAAGTGTTCCAAGCCTTTTGTCTGTAAGATGTTGAGCCCAGTTTCTCGTGGTGCATGGAATTAGGGACGTCTAGTAGTGTTTATGCCTGGGAAGAGCTCAGTCTGCTGGGACAGGCTCAGCCAGCCTGCCAGGTGTGTTTCCAGGCAGGGCTGTAAACACTGCAGTGTGTTTTACTGCTGCCTGCCAGGGTGTGAGGGCCACCCTAGGGCAAGGCAGCCTCTTAGTCTGTATCTCTCACATGCCTGAGTTTGACTCTGTTGGAACCCATCTTACAATTTTTTTAACGATTCAGTAGTTAAATAACAAAATATATCATTTGTGATGGGGAGGGATTAAAGGAGTTAATGGCTGTGTTTGCTTTCAGAGGCATGTGTGTCTTCCATCGAAATAAATTAGTCTCTCAGGCTTCTGAGGAGAGTATTAGACCTAACATCTTAATATATTCTAAAGCTGTGTGTCTGAGAGAAGTGAATTAAAGGATTTTAAATTTCTAATTACTTGACATGTAATTAATTTCCTCCTTTTTCTTAAATAAAGTTAGATGAGAAAGTGTGGTTTAAAAAGGCAGAGAGGATGTGAAGAGGAATAACTGTTACCCTGTGAGAACTGCTGCAAAGCACCGAATTAATTTTATTTTGTGCATGACAGATAGTCATAGCAGGACTTTACAGATACCAAGTCAGTGCTCCATTTCTTTTTGGAAATATTTTTTCCTTTTGCTGTGGTGAGACGTGTAACATCCTGAGGACCAGCACCTTGGCCTTGCACAGGGTACCTGGAAAGTTCTGTCCCAGGTGCAAGCCAGCTGCTACCTGAGCCCCCCTGTGCCTGCAGGGAGGTGAAACTCTGCAGCAGAAATAACTCCTGACAGTGCAACTAACACCAGAAAGAATTATTCTGAGTCACCCTCTCTGTGAGGTTGCAGCTCATGACATCTGACGGGTTTTGTGGCAGCCCTCAAGATTTATCAGCGCTACCTGATCTCCCCTTTATATCCTGCAGTAAATTTAAGGAATTCACATCTTCTGACTTCTGTCTGCATTGCTGGCACCAAATGTCAGTTTTACTGAATTTCTCAGAGATGTGTTTAACTACTCACGGTTTGGTGAGTAATGCACCCAACAATCACCTCTGCTTTGACCAATTAAGAGCACTCAAAAACTACTGAATATAAATTTTGTAAGAAGAGATGCTGCACTGCCTTTAGATATTCTCAGAGCACTGTCAATATTATCTGTGGATTGCAGAGTAGCTCAGTGCTGAGTAAGGGCTGGAAACCCTTAGTTGCTGCACTCTGCTGCCGCAGTAGTAATTGAAGATCTGTCTGCTAGGATGTGTCTTCCACTTTTCAATGCTTTGTTTTTGGAAAAAGGAAGGTGAATGAAACTTGATTATGGGAACTGGGCAAATTTTGCAGCAGTAGCTTGACATAAAAACAAAGCCTAGTCATAAAGTCTTTTACCTTGGAACATTAAAAGAATGTGTTCAAATTAAGGTGAATTTCTTACTTCCACATTTTTGTGCCAATAGCATTAACTGTGCCCAGGCAGCCAGAAAGTGGAGGTTAGCAGAATCACATTTGCAGCACAGCCTCTCCTATCATCCAGAAGTACAAAAGCCTCCTTCTTCCCATGGCTCAGGATGCTCAGGAAAATCGACGCTGATCACAGAGGAGATTGTCTCACAAACCCGGGTCCTCTTCATTAGCATCCTCATACAGGGGTAGCCACATCTGCTGGGTGAGATCATGGCTTTCAGCTCTAAGACAAACAAACCCTGGCTATTGGCAGCACCTGCCAGGCCAGTCACACCTGCAGGGGCCTCAGCCCTCTGCGTGCCTGGCTCAGACGTGCAGGGTGTGAGTGTTCTGCTGGAGGGTGCTCCTGCAGAGCCTCTCCTTCCCAGCCCTTGCTCAGACACAGCAGCGAGGCAGGGTTGCAATCAGTCATTCTTCAGTCAGTTCTTCAGCAGTATGTTGCTTTACTGGAATTAAGGGCCGAGATGCTGATTGAATTATTCCTTGCTGGTTTTTTGTTCTCTTTAGTGTTCTTTTACAAATAAGAGTTTTTTCCCTCCATCTTGCCACCTTTACGTATACTCTGTACAAGGCATCTTCGGAGAATTAGCTGCTGATACCAATGAGCATGTGAGAGATGCACATGAAATGTATTTTTGGGTGTATTTTGGTTTGTTTTATTTCCTGTGGCTTTCATTTTTTTTGAAATCTCATGGGATGGCAAAAAGCTTGTCTTTAACACCAGGGTAAAGTCCTTGTAAAGGTTCAGTTGCCATCCTAAACTGCAAAGTGATTAAAGTTATCCACTGAAAGGAATCTAACAACTGTTTTGAAGTGGAGAAAGTAACTTACTTTCCCTTCACTTTGTCTGCAAAAACAGTTTTACACAGCTCTTAGAACCTTTCCTGCTGTGGCTGTCCATAAGATTTCCTCTGTCCAAAGCATTAGCAGGAAAAAATGCATTTGGGGAAAAAAAATGGAAAGTGTTGGGGAAATTAAATAGTAGTTTAAAACAGAAACTAAATAATAGTTTGAAACGACCTTTTATCCTATTAGCTGTTTGTTGGTTTTCAGCTGGCTTTACTGGTGTTCAGCCGGATTCACATATACAGAGCCTATAAATCAGGAATGACAGGATGCTTCTTGCTCCAGACTCATTCTTTGGGAAACAGTTTATCCAAAAGAAAGTGTTCTACTGTATTGAAATAGAGGTTTCTAACTGGCATTCTGTAGTATAATATTTCTTTTTTCCCCAGTGTTTTCAACTCTCATTTCTTGCTAAAGACTTTTCTCCTTTTAAAAATCCTTGTTCTTACTTGAGTTTATGCTGCTGTCCACAGCTACTGGGAAACAAGCTATTTGGAAACTTGTAAGTCACTGGAATAAAGCAAAGTTAATCTCCAGTGTTTTTCAGTAGCTCAGTGTCAGTGACAGTGTTTATAACTTGCTCCCAGAAAAAGAGCTAAAGCTTTAAAGAAGTGAGGATGAAACTATAACACACAAACTAATAAATGTTGCATAAGGGTGGGGTTTTTTTCCCTCTTTGCAATGCTACATCTGCAGTCTCAGCTCACTCCAGCAAAATGGCAAAAGAGAAAACGTCCATTTAACAACCTTCATGCCACCACAAATCTGTATTTGGAAGCACTTCCTTACACAGTATGAAGTGGTAAAATAACTGTCAGAGCTGTTTAGGTCAATATGTCCTCTGCTGGCATGAACAATGATTCCTCCTGAGAGGAGTTGTGCTAGCAGGCTGAGAACCTACCCAGAAGATCCTGGTGCTTCTGGTCATAGAAAGTATTAACTTATATTTTGGAATAAGGAGTCATTTTGTCTAAAACAACTGGAATTGGTTAGGTTTTTCCATAGCCTGGTGCTGCAGTGCTGTGCTCCACAAAGCATCAGTTTTACAGTGTGGCTGGGAACTGTGGCAGTGGTTTGCCTCTTACAGAGGAGAATGGAGGCACCGAGATTAAATCCCAGGGACAAGGTGATCAGCAACAGGAACAGCACCGCAGACACTGGATATGTGCTGAATCCTCCTCTCTTTGTCTGTCCCCTGAGAGGGGCCTGGCATCTCCAGCGTCACAGCTAGGCAGAGTTAGGTTCCTCAGAGCAGCATCTCGATGAGCCAGAGGAGTGCTTGACTGATTCCTTATGAAGCACAGACACCTGGAGCTTTAGGGTCAGGTCCCCTCCAGGAGAAAGAGTGAAGATGATCCAGAGTGAAGATGATCCAGAGCCTCTCACGTCCTGCTGCATCATGTCAGCAGAGACAGCAGCGGTTTGTGACACCAATGGAGGGGACCGTGTACCAAAATACCTCCTGGCATGAGTCTTCTTGGTGAGAAGGGCAGAGGGGAGTCAAATTTGTTACTTCTCAAATAGTTTTGGGATAATAGAGAAAAGAAGTTATGCAACACTACCAGGACTAAATAATGGTTGAATAATTGTGCCTGGGGAGCAAACCTGAGGCACCTTGGAAACATTATTGATGGCAGCTGGGAAGTGATTTTTAACACTTGCAGGTGGTTTGTTGTGCTTCCCATTTGATCTCATTCTTTGTGCAGAGCTGGCATTAGTTTCTCAGAACACCAATAGAAACTAAAGCTAAATGACACATTGTAGAAAAAAACCCCTTAGTTGCTGCCAAATTAGCCCTTGAGAGCCAGTAATCAACATATTTGTAACCTGGGCCATCGCAAAAGCCCAGATGTAGGCATTGGTACCTGTCACTATGTGTCTCTGTCATGCAGAGGTCAGTTGGCCTTCGTTGTATGTGCAGATATACGTATTAAATGTCTCACAGCCTGTGTATAGTTTTTAGTAGCTAGCTATAAGTTAATAAAACTCGCCCACACTAAACAGTTCTTTTCTTAAATACTTGGAACACTTGGTGTATGGTGGACTAATTAAGATGAAGAATTAGGAACCTCACTTGTGAGAAAGGTAAAAGTGCTTTGTCCTTTGAGATTCAGAAATAGAAGTGAAATCAGAAACCCCCAGTTCAGGGCTGTTGTGTGATTTGCCTGGGTGGAGGGGCAGATGTAAGTGAAATTAAGGAGAACTGTGTAACAGGGCTGAAAAGAGGAGATTACACAAAGGCTGCAGAGCCTACCATGGCAGGAAGCAGATGAATCCTGTGAAAGACTCAAGAAATGTTAAGAAAAACTGTGGGGCAGTGCAGAAATGCTGTGAGACCTTGAGTCTGTTATTTCTCGGGAACTATTCCAAGTGATCCAGTACAGCCAAAGAGAGGCTGCTAACCATGCACTTGACCTTGCAAACCCAAGAGTGAGCCAATTGCTGAGTGCCTGAAGTAACCAGAAGGGAAGGAGGCTTGATGGAGGGGTGACTCCTCTAAGAGTCAGTGTACATCTCATCCTGAAATAAAGGTGTTGATGATCCATGCTGCTGCCGCTCTTTGAGGTAACTTCAGCACCCTCAACACTGAGCTTGTGTGGATGAGGAGTAATGAGCTGGTTTGAGGCGCCAGAGGAGGACCATTTAAATTTTTATCCTTTAAGAACTGTGCACATCCTGAATTCTGGTGCACTTCAAGTAAAGCCTCAGATGTCAGAATCTGC
Source organism: Pomatostomus ruficeps (assembly GCA_013400735.1). Classification (NCBI taxonomy): domain Eukaryota; kingdom Metazoa; phylum Chordata; class Aves; order Passeriformes; family Timaliidae; genus Pomatostomus; species Pomatostomus ruficeps. Next base: position 45,076 of record VYZT01046314.1, read on the forward strand.
CCTGCAGATTTTGCATAGTCAGACACTCCATAAATTCAGTTCCTGCAGGGTGTGTTGACAGTACATGGTTGTCTTGGTTTCAAAGACAGGTATTTGCTAAAGAAGGCAGAAGCCTCTTTTAGAATAGGAAATGTAACCTCCTTCCCTCCGAATTGGTATATCAGGGTTTGGGATACCTTTTTGTTTAGCTCTCTGTGTTGGAATTTTTCCCCATTCTAGCTGCTGCGAGGTATAATGGGCGAGTGATTAGTTGCTTGGAAACCTTGATGGTGGGTCATTAAGATGGGACAAAGAGGTGGCTCTGAGAATGGGTGCGGCTGGCTGGCCTTATCTGGACTCCCTGATAGCTGGGATTGTTTCCCCTCAGAGTGGGGCAGGGATACGGGGACTGGGACGAGATAAAAGAGCCAAGCACAGCTGAAGAGCACTCTTTTCTTCGCTGCTGGACATCCAGAGGAGAGAGACAGAAGCTGCTGGAGCTCTAGGGAGGATCTGCCATCACTGCAGGCTTCTGTCTCCAGCTGGGTGCTTCTATCCTTGCTCCCCGACTGGCTGTGACCGTGACTCCATCAGAGCTGCGTGTTTCTACCAACTCTCCATCGCCTGCTCCAGTGTCTCGAGGGAAGGAAACTC
>VYZT01046314.1:46501-59753 GCA_013400735.1 Pomatostomus ruficeps
AAAAAAGTATCCCAAACCCCGACAATGGTAGAAGGAGTTAGAATATAACCAATACCCATGCAAAACGTAGTTCTGTATTCTGAATGTTTTTGGTGGTTTTACTTTATTTTGGAAAGACACTGGCTGTGGCTGAATATATAAAATTACTGAATTCCACTAGCACTCTTCTGATGAATTATTAGTGTGAAATGAAAAATTTACCACTGGTATCATTTTGTGTAATATTGTATTTTATTGGTAACATTATTAACATTCTGAGAGTTGCTCGAAGACCTATATCCAAAGTTTTTATCCTCTCTAGAAAAAGGGCAGTTAATTCCTTTGTGCTCAGTGAAGTAGGGACATCTGCAAATTATAGCTCTGGTACATAATTGCATGTTTTGAGTAGTGCACTGAATGTGAGTAGAAATACAAACTATGTGTAGTGATAAATATATCATCCACGTCCTGCAAAATAAGCAGACTTTTGTTATTGCCTTCTTAATTGCAAATAGTGTAATTGAACTATTTCTTCTGTCTAAGCTTTTCAGTTCTCTTTGTAGCTTGAAGTGAAATTTGAGGGGAGAAAGAACCCAGCATTGTCATGGTTGCATAGATGATTCAGACCTAACTCTTACATCTGGTTCAGTCAAGTGCAACAGAGATTACCAAATTTATTGGTCATATGTTAAAATAAAGGCTTACCCAGATTTGGCATACTAAGTACTTGCTTCCTTCTTGTTTGAAATGCTAAACACTTCATGCTGTGATAGGCAGCTTTCACCAGTAAGGCAAGAGCAAGTCTTCCCTTGCTGAGAGTTTCCTGTCTACGAGGATGAGCTGGTCTGGACAGCCCTTGCTTTGGGCTCAGCTGTCTGTGGCTGTGCTCTGTGATTGCATCCCATGGGATGAATCTCTGTCTTTACAGAGGTCAGTTGTCACAAGCACCAAAACTGACAGTCAAACAGAATGTGTGACTTGCTTTTGGGTGTTGTGCAAAGATGAAATAGAGTAATTTTTATTTATATTTATATATATATGTGTGTGTGTGTGTGTGTGTATAATACACACCAGATATTAATAAAATATGTGAATTCTGCAAAGAAAGCACTACTTAAAAGATTAAATTCTTGTGTGTTTTGATTATTGTTACTCAACTACAAGGATCTATGGAAATAAAGGAGTATTCTTCTCTTTTCTTGTTAGATTCTGTAGAACAGCATTCAGCTTTAGTCTTTCTGCAGGACAGTGCCAGCCATGAGTTAATGTTTGGATGACTGCACTTCTTTTGCCCAGAAACTTTTACTACCAAAGTGTTTCTTGCTCATCTACATCTTTCAAAGCCAAAATCACAAGTATTATTGCAACACCTGTGGTAGCTTTTTAGGGATTGCGGTGTTTTGTAAGCCTGGGTGTTTTCTGTTGCAATTTCTACTGTGGAACAAATTTAAATAGAATGTTAACGTAGATGTTTGTGTTGATAGATTTATATCACTCCATAGCACTGAAATACCTGTGTAAAATTCTTAAATTAGAAATAAAATGCATAGTAAAATACTTGATAGCTGAAAGTGCAATTAAAACTATTCAGATTTTAGTGCTTCTGTAATACTGTCTGCACATACACAGCACACCTAAGGATGCTGCATGTTGGTTTTTGCAATGAGAACTGTGAGAATATGGGGGTGGTGTGTTTGTTTGTAAGGACTTGGCAGTATTAAAAAAGCAAGCCTTTCTTTTTAATTCGTCTATTTTGAACTCAGAACACAAGGGTTTTGAAACTTGGCTTCCCTTGAATTATTTATGATGTGGAACTGCTGGATAGTGTGCTTTAAAAGTAAGTGATAAGCCAGAACAAAAATGGCCGTGGTATCGCCTTGTTGGCACATCTGCATTTCTGAAGATTAGGCAGAATTTGATAACAGACTAAAGATCATTTCATTCTTTGAGAATTCCTTCTCGTCATCTACACGGCATTTCTGGAGCTGGTATCCATGGCAATTCACAAGGATGATTTAGGAGCTGGGCTTGAAAAGGTCTATGAGAGTTCTTATTCTAACACACTGAACAACATTACTTTGTGAGTTCATTTATTGATGTAAACTGTTATCAGCAGTGTATTTCAAATTTCCCCCCTCCATTGCTCTTAGAATTTTTAGTGCTGTGGATTTCGGTTCCACTTCTGTGACAAGCCTGAAATCCAAATGCATCTGGATACACCTGAATGTTTTTACAGCTTACAACAAAACAGGAATGGGGTTTAGGTGAGCTGTAATTTTGATTTGATCAATAGGTCTGTGTTGCTGTGAAGTTTTGTTTATTCTCTATTTGAGTTTTCATTAGGTACAGGAAATATAAGTTGTTTCTCTCTTTCCATTATTGTTCTCTCAGCCATGAGTTTATTCCTTCATCTCCCCTTTCATGAATTCCAAGTTCCCTTGGGAGCTCGTCTTATGATTTAGCAGCCTGAGGGAAAGAAATAAATGTCTGGACTGAGCTTGTTAACTTTGTTACTTGATATGAAACGTACTTTAAAGAAAATTTGTGATTTCTACTTTGATTACTATATTTGGAACTTTTAATGTACATAAAATATTTAAGTTAGAGTTATTTTAAGCTATTGGTAGAGATGTGTTATGGTCTAAGCTTGATCAGCAAACTTAATGCTGAATTTCTTAGACACAATAGAAGGAGGAGTATTTCAAGAATGCAGGAGATCATAATACTTTCGCTTTTGTAATCCTTTGAAATTGTGTTGCTGAGCATGGAATTTGCTTCAGATGGATTGTATACCTTGGGATATTTTTTATACATTGTGAAATAAATTTTCTTGAGGAACTTAGTTGCAAGCTCAAAAACTCTTTCAGTTTTAATTCTTCCATCAAATCTAGGGAGACAAGGATTTGCCTTCTAACCAAAGAATTCAGTAGTCTATCCTTTTTTCTCTCACCTTTTCTGTATACATTTTTTTGTCTTCTCTGTTTTCATAGTCTGTCACAGCCTGTTGCACTCACTTACCATCCACCCATCATAGACTGTAAATCACAACTGAATTTACCCCTCAGAGAAGCTGATGGATGACATTTTGATTGCCATTACTTAACTGTTAGTTAAAAATAGATGGATTCATTCTGGAATTTCCAGCTATGGCACTCTTCTTTAATAAAAAAAAACCCAAACAATTGGTTTGTTTTGGAAGCTGATCGGTTCTGGAAGTGAATCACAGGATGGTTGTGGTTGGCAGGGACTTTGTGCAATCCTCCCTTGGCCTGTTGGCTCTCATACAGCCCAAGCTACTGGCAGCCACCTTGGCCATGAGGAGAAGCTTGGTGGCTACCAGGTCCTGGGGTTTTCCCTTTGGCAAGTCATAAGGATTTTCCCATTGCCTCTATCGAGACCTTAAGTTAGAGCATACCCAGGGCTCTGCTCACTGTAGCCAACAGAAAGCAAGAACAGCCCTTACATATGTGAACAGAGCAGAGTAAAGGTTTAGGAAATAAAGATGAACCATATTTCTGATGAACCTTATGATACTGAACCTCTGGGGAGTGACACAGCTTGCAGAGATCTTGGAGTTCTCTGGAGTCAGCTGATGTGAGCATTGCTTGCTCAGCTTCTAAGCAAAGATGCTTTAGGAATTGCACAGTTTGGCAAAGGTAAGAGAACAAAGAGAGATGCAAGGAAGATTGGATTTGTGGAGCTCATTCCTGGTGCAGTTAGATGTGGTGGACAGTAAGTAATCTAAATGCGTACTGTATGGTACTTAGCATGGCTTGGTGACATTTGCCTTTTCTATTAAATTATTCAAGTGACATTGCTTGTACAGATTAGCAAACTATTAACCTGTCCAGTTGTTGAAAGCAAGGTGGTTTTTGTTAAAGTGTATTGAGCTATAAAATATTTTATAGACATAATTGATTAATGTAAATATTTAGTTGGCTGTATTTTGGTGTGTTTTGGTGTGTTTTGACAGTTAAGCTTTACATGTATTTTTTCAGTACTGTGCTATAAAAGAAATCTCACTTTCGTGAATAAATATTTCATCGATTTCCAAGTCATGCAGATTTTCTTGGCTTCTGAAAACAAAACATTTTTCTTTATTGCATTTTCATTGATTCTTTTAATGTCTTTATAGTTACTTATTTTTTTTCTAATACATCACATAGTACAAAGCATCTCCAACTTTAAAAGTAGTCCTGTGTTCCCTGGAAGTGCTTCTTTATGTAAACCCATGCTAAATGTTTAGGCTGAAAAAAACCCCATAATTGGCCCCCTGCCTGAAAAATGATGAAAACTTTATGAAAAACTACAAAGAAAATGTAAAAATACCTTTCTTGACTATTTAAAAAATAATTTTGATATGCTGCTGTGTTTGGAGAGCACCTGTGTCAGCTGCAGCACCTCTGGTTGCTTTCAGGAAGAGCTTTTGACCCAAGTGTGCTGTGTTTACATGCCAGTAAATCTGCTCTGGGGCTCCCAGCCGGAGGGGCCAAGACCCTTCACTTTGGTGACACGGTGAGGCCACACCAGTTCCACAGAGCTCCCTGAGCAGCTTTCTTTTCCAAGTCCTGGGTCACAGTTCAGTCGCCCAGGACCCCTAAACACCACTGTAGCTTTACACCGCAGGCTCCTGCTGCCCCAGCAGCAATAAGCCCCTCCATTCCTCCAAGAGCCTCTCCTCCTTAGGTCTTGCTGTCTTACTGGTGGGACTCTTGGGGAGACATCCCACAGCATGTGGGGCTCCTGAGTTTACCTGGTGCTGCAGGGTTAAAACTTAATGCATTTTTGTCTTGGGATCACGAAAAGTCTGAGTAGAAAGTTTAGGAGATTTTTCTCTTCTGTAACAAAAATTCTTCTTTTTCACCACTAGCCAGACTTTACATATCTATTTGTGCATTCGGTTTAGCTCTGATTTCAGGTGGAGGCTTCATTCCAGTTAACCTATAATTTGCATAAAATAATCCCTAATGCTATCCAAATGTGTGATTTTATTTAGTCCTAATTAAAACATGATTAGAAGCTGATAGCTATGCTGAGAAAATGTGTATTTATCACTTGTGGACTCAACAGAATCATAAATCCATGTTTTTGCCACTTAGCATTAATATTACTCTACAGACAATTTAGACATTGTGAAGCCATTCAAAACTGCTCTACTAGACTGACATTAAAAACATGTTATCTAATTCAACAGCTCATTGCTCTAAGCAAACCAGCTGGTGTGGCACAGAGCTAAAAAAGAAACCCAAACCAATGAAAGATTAATTTGTTGGGCAGAGTTGGTTGTTTTATTACAAGAGATCTTTGGCAGGAAGGAAAGTATAGCTTTTATTTTCTGTGAATCAGAACAGTAATAAGATTGTTGCCGTTGCTTGTCCACTGCTTTGGTGAGTAGATGTAGAAGATCTCTGGCCTCTGAAGGAATTGGAAAGTTTACAGGGGTCTTGGAAAACAGATGTTGATTTGGGCTTTAATACCTTCAGCCTGTGCCTTCCCCAGGTGCTGCAGCCTGGTTGGAAGATGAGGATAGCCATAGCCCTGTCCTTAGGAACTATTAATGGTAGTGATGGAATTTCCCATCCTGATGTTAATGTGATAAACAGGGATTTGCCTGGGACTAGAGTTGCACGTAGCTAGTGTAATCCTTGCAGAATGACTCAGAATTTAACAGGAATGTGCCCAGTAAATGAGGAAGATTGTGCAGGTCCTGAAGACTTTAAAGCAGTACCAAAATACTGGAAAAGATGGGATAGTCATTTGGATTATGCTGGCTGCTTTGAAGTTATTGGAGTCTGCACTAAGGATGAATTTGTGGATTAATTTCTCCACATCTTACTAGCAATATGAGTTGCTTTGATAGCTAAATACCATAGTGATTTAATGTGCTGGAGATCACAAAGGTTCTGCTGTTCCTCAGATTCAGACACTGAAGCTGTGATGTCTACCAAAAGTACATCATGGAATCATGAATGGGTTTGGGTTGGAAGGGACCTTAAAAATCATCTTGTTCCAATTCCCCTGCCATAGGCAGGGACACCTTCCACCAGACCAGGTTGCTTCAAGCCCCATCCAACCTGGCCTTGAACCCGTCCAGGGATGGAGCAGCACCAGTTTCTCTGGGCAAACTGAGCCAGGGCCTTCAGTACCCTCTCAGGGAAGAATTTCTTCCTAATGCCTGAGCTAAACTCTCTGTCAGTGTCAAGCTGTTCCCCCTTGTCCTGCCACTACATGCCCATGTAAAAAGTCCCTCTCCAGCACTGGGAGGCTGCAATATGGTTATCCTGGAGCCTTCTCTTCTCCTGGCTGAACGACCCTGTCTGTCTCAGCCTTTCCTTATAACAGAGGTGCTCCTTTCCTCTAAACACCTTTGTGGCCTCCTCTGGACTGCCTCCAGCAGGTCCATGTCCTTCCTGTGCTGGGATCCCAGAGCTGGATGCAGCACTGCAGGTGGGGGTCTCACCAGAGCAGAGCAGAGGGGCAGAATCACCTCCCTCAACCTGCTGGTCACTCTTGATGCAGCCCAGGACATGATTACTTGGGTCACTTCCTGTGGTGTAACTAAATTTCTCTGTGGACTAAAAGACTGTGAAGGAGTAGGTCTCATTTATGGAAAATAGTGGTGACTACTGTAGAGTCTACAAGTTTAGTTTTTAAACCTATGCACGTACCTGTGAACAGCTCAGAGGTTTTAGGAGGAGTCCATCCACATAACTCACGGAGACTTAGTACGATGCCAGTGCAATAGTAGCAGGTTGTTAATCCTGAGCAATGACAGAAACATATGTGCATTCACAATGGACATTTTTAGTAAACCAAATCCATTTATCCGCTGAGCCTTTTGGGAAGCGTATCTGTGACCTGAGGACTGTGCTCTGCATACACTTCACATTTATGATGTGGGTTTGGTTTGGATTTTTTTGCTTGGCTGGTTTGTTTTGAATGTTTGTTTTTCTTCCAGAAATAACTAATTTATCCTAAGTCTGCTTTTTTGGGAAGTATTTTTCTTGAAACTTTCTGTATCATTAGTAATATGCTTCTGGTTTCTTTTCCCTAAATTTACTGTCTTGAAAGGCAAATGTTTGTTAAAGATAATAATTGTCTGAATGTAAATATGAAAATAACAAACCATGAATCTTAGCAAAACATATTTACATCTGTGGGCAATACCTCTGATTAATTAGAGTATTTTGAAGTAAGTTTTCGTTATGTTCTCCCTAGAAAGGTAACTGTGTACATACAATCCCTCCTGGCTTCATGTTATGGGAAGGGCCTTGACCGTCCTCACTGAATGGCTGCTGCTCTTCCTTCGTAATCCTTTACAATTTTCTCATGGGCTGTGTGGATTGAACACTTAGAAGTTGTTTTTACAGAAAGGATAACCTGTTGTCATGAAAAATCTAATTTAAAACTATTAAGTAGATGTGAATGTTGTCTGTGAAAATGACGATTAGACTGGAACCCTGCCAGCATCCATCTCATGGGGTCTAAACCAGACACTTGATGGAAGAAACATACAGAAGCAAAAAATAATTTTATTAGGTTCTTCGAAAGTCTATTAGTGCTTTAGTGGGCTATCTCTAGTGCTTTTCTAGAAGGAGAAAGAAAATTATTACTCTCTGGAGTTGTTTAGCGTCGTGGTTTTTGATGGGAAATAGGGGAGGTTAGAATACTGTTCCTAGGCTGGAACCTGCACAGACATCTGTGTTTGTACACACTCATGTCCCTTCAAATTGTTTGTCTGCCTCTAAAAATACTGTCAATGTACTATATTTGTCTTGCAGAAATGAAACTTTCTCTAATGTCCAACATAATGAAAAATTTGATTAAATGTCTTAGGATGGATTTGTCTTTAAAATTTTTGCTATCATTGTCAATTACAATGACTTGTAACATCAGGCAGAGACATCACCTTCATTGTTTGTCTCTCTTTTCCCCCTCCTTTCCAGTTCTATGTCTCTCCCCTCTATTCTGCTTCCATTTCTGTTGTGGTATGATAAACATACCCATGTTTGAAATGAGCAAGTGAGTATAAATTTCCCTTTGGCTGAGATTTTGGGTTGATTAACTTAGTCATAAAGGAAGAAGGCCAAATTGCCCTCTACATTTCCTGGATGTCTGATGGGAGTGCAGTCATTATAGCACCATAATTATACTGCAGAAGAACACATTTTTTACTTTCTCTAGGAACCTGCATTGACAGAATCAAGACTATGCTCTTCTCGTCCTGTTTATGCCCATATCACTCACATTTTCTCAAAAACAAACAAACAAAAAAACAAAAACCAAAACAGAAAAAAAAAAGAAAAAATCACAAGGCTGTCCTGATCAGTGTTGCCGACTGCAGAGATGTATGCAATTTGAAGAAAAAACGTCAGTATTATGAATAAAATTAACCAGGGGATTACTTTTCTTGGCTGACTATGATTCGAAGTTGGCATCAGAAAGTGTCCTAGGGCTTCAAGACTCTGCAGTGTTAAAATTCCCTCTGTAAATTCAGTCTGCTGGTTACTGCATTCCTGCCTCTCAGGTGCCCATACGAGCTCCATTCCTGACTTCTCAGAGCAAATTTGGCAACTTAAAGTTTCAGTGCTGAGCTGTGAGAAATGTGTGCTGCAGCTTTCACTGAACGCTGATTGCTGCACTTCTGCTCCCAGTGGGATCATGTCTGAATATTTGGGAGTATCAGCTGGTGTTTTACATTTCCTTGCAGGCTTATACCTTGGGCTATGCTGTTGTCTACAGATGTTAGCCCTTGGACACGTTAGATGCAAAACATCAACTGACAAAACGTGAGGAGCTCAGGATTTAAAGCTGGTAACTCAGGAGTCAGTAGGGTGGTGAGGATAGCTGTGTCATTGCAGCTGCAGGTTCCTGAGGCTGATAAAAGTACACACGCTGTGTTTTCCTTAGGACTTCGTAGCTTTGCAAAACCTTCCTAATGGATTGATTTGGAACCTGGACTGGCAGAATCTAGGATGTTAACATGTCTCCCAGTTTTATATTTAACCCATGCTCTTGCTTGGGCTAATTTAGAGGTTCATAGAATTGTGGAATGGTTTGGATTGGAGGGGACCTTAGAGATCACCTTGTTCCAAATCCTGCTATGGGCAGGGATGCCTTCCACCAGACCAGGTTGCTCCAAACCCTGTCCAGCCTGGCTTTGGACACTTCCAGGGATGGGGCAGCCACAGCTTCTCTGGGCAACCTGTGTCAGAGCCTCACCACTCTCACAGGGAAGAATTCCTTCCTCACGTCTAATCTAACCCTACTCTTTTTCAGTTTGAAGCCATTCCCTCTTGTCCTGCCACTACGTGCCCTTGTAAAAAGTCCCCCTCCAGCTTCCTTGTAGGTCGTCTTTAGGTTTTGGAAGACTGATGTATATAGCACTCTTCAGGCAGGCCTGCTAGGCCGAGGGCCTGAAGGAGAGCCACACAAAGAACCACCCAGACACAGCAACAGGAGAAGGCAGAAAGAGAGAGGGCAGCACCCTCTGACTTTTATTTATATGTNAGGCAGAAAGAGAGAGGGCAGAACCCTCTGACTTTTATTTATATGTTTGTACACATCACCGTGGATTGGAGGTAGAAATTACTACCTCTCATAATCCACTGGTCAAAGTATTTGTCAATCATATTTCTCCACCCAGTATACTGGAATGTATAACATAGATACAGTTTAGGAAAACATAGATAATTGCTAAGAGAAGCCATAGCCATGGTACAAAAAAGGTTCTAAGAATATCACAAAAAGAAAAACACTGAACACTGCAAAGTCAAAGCAACAGATGTTTAAATTTATTTTTTTTAAAGTATTTTTCATTCCCACATCCTAGTACATAAAGTAAACTGTAAGGCTTTTCCCACCTTCCTTTCCATATTCCAGAAAACCCTGTCATCCTCCTGAGACTTGGAGGATTACATCAGGCAAATTTAATGGGTGTTACTTTTCAAGTATCTGCTGGTATGTATTTGGAAACCTGTGTGTCTATAGGTGTGCACTCTCACAGTGTGATGTTGATGTTTATCCTCTCTAAATACGTCTCCGTTCGTACGTAGGGCAACAGTGCGGGCACGAATGTGTGTGTGTCTGCTTGTGTACACATGTGCATCCCTATTTCTGAAATTAAATGTACAGTCAGGATTCTCTTCTGAGAAAATAAGGTTCTTCTGCAAGTTGTATAATTTTCCAAAAGATACGGAAGCTCAGATGCTGATGGCCTCAAAAAGTTAATGATTTGCATTTCTGGACCCTCTATTTTTGGACCCTTTGAAATTAGTGCAGGATAAGGGAAATGGATGGTGTTTTTAGAAGCTTACATGTGTAAAAAGCATTCTATAAAGTTGCATTAAGTAGATTATCATGCTTTCATGATTTGTGCCCTTTTTTAAAACTTTTATTTCTTCCCTTAACTTCAAGAAGCCTTTCTTCAGACTCAGCAGTTGGTAACATTTAATTTTCTGTCATTTTATGTCTTTATGAGAGATGTGTTGGCATTTCTGTTTTTCACAATAGCATTTTTACTTCCTGTCATCAGCCTGTGTTATAAAGCACCAGATTAACCTTTCTAGCACATTTAGGTGTTACACAGAAGATACTTTTTATGGAATACTATGCTACTCATTAAATAAGTAGTGCATATTGTATGAAAATTTGTGTGAACACTAAAATTCAATCAAGACAACCATGGGTTTATGTATTAATAGTTTCAGGGTACAGCACACAATTTAAAGAAACTCTGGTTTGCCTTCAGTCACTGAACTGAACAGACAATGTTTGCTGCCCTTGACTTCTCTCAGTTGTAAAGGTTTTGGTGTTGGGTTGAAAGGGCTGGCAAACACCTAAAGGAAGTGATGAGAGAGAAGAAAATGTTCACATGCAAGACTTCTCACCAAACACTTAACCATGACAGATGGCTCTGATGTGTGAGTAGTCAGCAAGAGCAAGGGAATAGGTTTACCTGAAGGCAGCACTTGTCCTAAAGCGTCAGTAGCTGTGTGTTGGATTTGGTAACCACAGAATATTCATCTGTCATATGGCTTCATCTATTTTTATAAGCTATTTAAAAGTACTAGAAATTGTCAAATTATATCTAATCTCTGCCTACTCCAAACATGCTACGTAGTGTGAGTACAGACTGCACTGTGAGCAATAGTTCCAGCTTTATGGGAGCCGAAGTGATGAAGGTACCTGGAGCTGGTGTATCCGCACGGAGCTTTAAAGGTTGAAGCGTTTAAGTGTTGAAATCCTAGGGCAGGTCCCCAGAGCAGCAGCGTTGCAGAAGTTCCGTGCTGCCTTTCAGCTGCAGATTCTTCAAGCAGAGGTGAGGAGTTCAGATACTGAGGCACTGGGAGCAGGCTCCGCTGCTCCAGGTTTCAGAGCAGATTTGGCTGGCAGCAGGTCAGATGGAAATTGCTGATGGAAATTCAGAGGAGACTTACCCTGTTGTTGTCTTTCCCTCTTTAAATGAGGTCTTTTAAAGTTCCTGCATTTTTAATTTGTGGCAGCCAGTTGAGAATGCTAATGATACTATCTGATGGTGATCAGTGACGTTTTCGCATGTCCTTCTAATCATAACCTTACAGTGATTCATAAACTCGAAACACTACACTGGCTTATAGTTCAGCAGGCAGTTCATGCTCTAATACATCTGGAGAATAAAAATCCAGCAATCAACCTTTATTCCTATAATTGTATGAAGAAAACAAACTGAGTGACACAGGGGGAAGAGACTAGTAGAGGCACAGTGTTTGTTAGGCTAGAAAAATAACTAGCACGATTTATTCTAAACTGAAAGCATAGCTGAAAAATATCTGGGAAACAATATGCCACCTAGATGAATAGGAGATAAATGTGATTTTTATAATGGCTGTTCACAAGTTTTGACAAGGTAATGGTTCTGCACTCTGGTGCTTTATTCATGTCATATTGAGGTAAGGTCAATTTTAAGGTGAATCCAAGCTGGATGGAGCTCTGAGCAACCTGGTCTAGTAAAAGCTGTCCTTGCCTTTGGCAGGGGCATTGGAACTGGGTGATCTTTAAGAGCCCTTCCAACCCAAACCATTCTATGCTTCTATGATAATCTAATTCTTACATTGAAACTACAAGCCTACATTTTAATTACCGCTTAAGTAAGCAGAACTAGAATTTTCTGTCCAAATTCCAGTGGTTGTGGTCAGGAAGAAGTCTGACATAATGCACAGCGTTTATGTTTTTTGACATAAAAACCTTTGTGTCACCTCATGGTCAAAATTATCCTATTAAACAAGTTGGCTTCAGTCCAAGAAAGCAACTTATTCTGACTGTTTGTGCCCCAATCTGACTGTTTGTGCCCCAACTATTTCTGTTTCTAATCAGTGAAGGTCACAGGCCCCTAATTCTACCTTTGTCTCGTTCCTTTATGCTGCTGTGTGGCTCAGAGGCATTTGTCTGGTCCTGTTTTCTGTGGGGTATAATGTATCTTGTCTGAAGACAAACCTACAGTCACATCCTGCAGCTGAGGGGAGGTTTTGCCAGGATGTCACAGATGCAGAACAGTATGCTGGACAAAGCAGATCACTGAGGAACTCTGAATACAAAAACTCCTCTATGGCATACAGGAATGGGCTCTGGATTTTGTAATAATACGTGTGACTGCAGGCTGCACACTAAACTTTATTTTCAGGTCCCAGATGGTTCTGAAAGCAAATATCAGAGCCTTATTAAATGAATTAACATTATTGTTAGGCAGAAAAAGTCAAGTGGATTTTTTTTGTTTGTTAGAGATATTTTAAAGAATATTTTTTTCCCTGTGTGATTTTGCTTCCCTGTCTGGGCAGGTTGGCTTCCTGGTGGAAATTTTGCCCTCATTCTGTGTCACTCTTCGTCCTGGTTGCAAGGGGAAAATGCAGTAATGGGTGTCACGGTTTTGGTGCGACGCATCAAAGAGACCCTGCCTCGGAGACTGCTCTGCAGAGTCTGTTAAATGATCCAGTGATCCTGTGCACACACCTCATGGTACTGTGTCTGAATCAAAATCTGGAATCTGGGGAGTGTCTGTTTTGTTCTGAGATTAGTTTATTTTTTAGAAAATATTGAGCGGTACCAAGATAACTGTAAATGCTCTCAGAACATTAGTGATGTTGGGTTGTCTCACACTGCGATGGTAAATCCCTCCCCACACCCTGGCTAGTTTATGGAACAGGCCCCACTGAGCTGGATGCAAAGCCCTGAATGCTGTGAAGCCTTTCTCCTGAGCATGCTGCCTGTGGCTGGCAGCACGAAAATGGGGGGGGGG
>VYZT01046318.1:4451-49535 GCA_013400735.1 Pomatostomus ruficeps
ACCACTACCATGAATGCTCACTTCTAAAGCCAAAAACATCACAGACCTCAGATGAGATATAAATGTTCAGCAAGGGGGAATTTTATGTATCTAAAATAAACATGAATTAAATTTCCTTTAAAAATGGATAAAAGGAGAGAGATAGCAACTACATCTTTAATTCAGAATTTTTTGTTGGAAAACATGGCTTTGCTGCTGGCAGCCAGGTCTTGAAAGCCATTTTTGAAACCATTAGTGTGCTCTTCCTTCCTGTCTGCCCACTGATAGACTGCATTGTAAATAAATATCTGTGTACGCATTTCTTGTTTTTTCTTGCATGTGCATAAAACTTGGCTGATGAGTTTTAGTGTAACCTCCCTTTTCACTGAAACCTCCTCCTTTCTGCCTCTAAGCAACATTTTAGCTCCTGTGCTCCTTTGTCTCACATGCCCTGGAGAGCTGAAGAAAAGTGGAAGTGGTGAGGTAGAGACAAGTAAAGGCATCGCTTCTACAGGCAAGTGGGAAATGAGGCTACAGTCTCCTTGCAGCTGTAGCTCCAGGCAGATGGACTTTTCCCTTTCTTAACAGTGTTTTCTGGTATAAATCACAAACTGCATTGAATATGGCAAAAAATTAGATTTGGATTTAAATTCTTTCTCAGACATGTTGGTATGCATTGACAAATGTGGAGCTGAGTGAAACAATTTTCTAAATGACGTAGATGGGAATATCATCATATATTTAATATTCAGCAGGGTGTTCCTTAATGCACAAAATAACAGGATGAAATAAACTGTGATGACATGGAAATAATTTTCTGCCTGCAAGCAGTTAATGCAATAAATAAACTAATTCAGTTCCTATTAGGGCCTTAAACTTACAGCAAGGTTTTAGTTAATTTAATTAATACTCAACAAATCACATCCCAGAGCAGCAATATCAACTGGCATTTATTAATCTGTTTGCTGATGCTTATTTAACGTCTTTAAAATAATTTTGGTAAAAGTCCATGGCAAACATAACTATCCGTTGTGGCTATTCTGATTTATCAGGAATTTTGATTCAGTGGTCTTATACAAGTATTTCTTTAAATGACATGTCTTCCTATTGGAAATTTCTTGTTTCTGCTGTTATACCTGTCCACTGCTAGATACAGTAACCGCCTTATAAAATTGTAGAAATCTGAAAATTTTATATCAGATATATTATATTTATATGATTATTTATTATCATTTCCTAAAGAAACTAGTTATAAGTTGACCAACTGTTCTTAAGGAGCAGGAAGCTTGATTGGCTTTTGTTTTACATTATTTTCCACTAAGAAGAAAACTCCATAATTATAAAAAATTATTTTTTTCTTTCTTTACATCACTTTCCTGTAATGAATTATTACTCAATGCATACATTTACATGTTGCAAGCAACTATATCTTCAACCTTTCCACAATTTCCTACAACATCTTAGTTAGCAAGATCAAGAAATCACAGTACCAGCGATGATGAAAACCTGCAAGAAGGAACAGCTAGTGCATGTATTACAAAACCTGCTCTCATTTAGAAAAACCTTTTCTATGTTTGTGGCAACCAGGGAAGTAGCTCCCCTTAAACTAAAAGCAAGTTCAGCACTTCAGCCAGGGTTTGTTTGTTTTCCTTCCTTAGCTGATATATAGCTTATCTTCACTGAGATAAGAGATGAAAAAAGTGTGTTCTTGACTCAGCATATACACAGAAGTATATTAGAGAGGGAGGAAAACTGAAATATATTTGGTAGATTTCCCTCCTTTAGCCTATCTCTTGCAGCCACAAGCAGTGTGTTGCATTAAAATGATTTGGTAAGGAAATTATGCTCTGTATTTTGAGACAGTGTACACAAGGTACAGTGCAATGCCAAAGTACAGAAATTGAACTTTGGAGACAATATGTAATATATTAAAGATCAGTATCCATAGGCTGAATATATCAATAGATCAAATCTTTTTGTCTCCAGATACCACCAAAGTTTTACATGTTTGTACTAGAAACAGTCCTGTCAGCTGAAGTAAGAAACTTTGTGCTTTCATACACTACTTGTATGTGCATCTATATATCTCCACAGGAATTCAAGGATTGAAATACTTGATAGAAAACACTGGGACTATAATTCCAGGATATTCTGTGTCCTAGCTATGACAAAATACACAGAAGTGTGTTATAGTTATATTCCTTCTCTTTGCAGTAAGAACACTCTTTGTTGAAAAAAGTTCTGCCAGCCTTCTTGTGATTTTCTTCAATCATCATAGAATTGTATAGATCGATTTAAACATCTGTTGAACTTACTTTTATAAGGTTATATGTACACATACAGCTTTAGGTATCTTATACTATATTTAAGACTTATTTGCTGAGGTTCTTTTGGTAAAATATAGTGTTTACAGCAGCAGCTTAGGCAGCTGCACTGTGATTGTTCTACTGAATAGGATTGCTTCAGTGTGAAGATAGAGGGTTTCCTTTTCTTTCCTTCCTCCCACCCAGCCCCAAACTTGCTCTCTCTAACTGTTAGCATACTTTCGGTGCAGATTTTATCAAGCACGATGAGAACAGGAAAGGCTGAAGCTATAGCATAAAGAAGACCCACTACTCTGCAGTGCTGTTAACAGTGCCTCTTAGGAGTACGATGAATGTTCAAGAGACATGTCTGTTCAAATGCTATGCTTTATCTGCTATGATTTATCTTGTATTACTTTTTGTTGCCATGATGCAGTACAACCGTGTGTTGAGCATATTCCTACCCAGTAGAGTCACGCGAGAAGCCTAGCAGGGACATCTTCTGCACTTTGCACAGTGCTAGGATGGGATCAGGAGGTTCCAACAGGTTTTGCAACAGCCCAGCTGGATTTATGGCACATTTAATCTGACCAAGAGTCTGATTTGTTGTCATGGTTTAACCCCAGCCAGCTGCCATGCCCCACACAGTCACTCACTCACTCCCCCATCAGTGGGGAGAGGATTGGAAAGGCACAATGTAGAAAATTTGTGAGGTGATACAAAAACAGCTTCATTGGGAAAACAACCTATGCACACAAGCAAAGCAAAATGGGGAATTAATTCACCCCTTGCCATGGGCAGGCAGGTGTTCAGCCATCTCCAGGAAAGAAGGGCCCCATCATGGATAGTGGTTTAGAAAATACCCTCGATTTTTGTTTGTTTGCTTTTTTGCCCTATAAACAAATGAAGTAAAAACATCTCAAGATCTCTCTTGGCTAAAAAGATACATGTGAATCAACAATCTCTTCTTCCCTTCACTCCTTTTTGTTGTCATGAAAGTCTTTCTTTTGAAAACACATTTTTGCTGCTTGACCTTAAAGAGAAGCATGAGTGAAAAGAAAGTAATCAGAGTTGCTTTGGTGTTTACATTATCTGTAATAAATTATCTCCACATTTCAAAACATTCATGGCAACACATTAAATACTAAACGTTCAAACCGTAGGTTCTTTATATGTTCTGCATGCTTAATAACATGCAGGTTTACCGACACTACTTCAGTTACTTTAACTAATATTAATGACACATGGTATCTGTAAAACTGAATTTTTCAAGCCAGAAAGGAACAAAGTAGCTGGGACACAACTAAAACTGGGATGAAAATGGATAAAGAAACAACCTGTCATTATTTTTTTTTTTTCGAAGTAGAAATGTTAATTATGAACATTTTGTTCATGTAAAAGGTGCAGACTGGAACAGATATCTCACAGATATTCGCAAGAGACGCTGAGAAGGATATGCTTAATTACTACTTGTTAAGTGAAAGATGGTGGTAGGAAAGAAACACTGCACATATTATGCTTCTGGTTAATGAAAAGATTTCAGTAGAGGTCTTGGAGAGCCTTTGTGAAAGTTCAGCAGACTGAACTGAGAGCACTTGCAACAACATTATATCATCAGATACCCTAACTGGATATTCAGTCAATTATGTGGGAATTTCAAACCTCTTTAAAGGAAAGGGGGAAAAAAAATCTTATTGCTTCATCCTGTCCATCATGCCTTTTAAGTACAGCACTTGCTGTAAGAAGCCAGAAAAGAAAAGACAAAAACCCCCCCAAAAACATGAAAAGAGAGATGAAGACAGGAGATTATCAAACAGACATCAAATAGTGCAACTTAATAAGAAGGAATACGTCTTAGAAGAGGAGCAATAAAGTGGAAAGCAATGGAGAACAAAACAGATGGGAAAAGTGTAGCAGGCTTATTTTTAATGGAAACTTGAATTTTCAGCTAAACAAGATTTTCACAAAAAAACTACTTTCTGATAAAAGTTTAGCTTTTCCACTGGAAAGTCAATGCTTTTTAATTGAAAATACTCCTTGGATACCTTATGGTTGCAATTTGTCCTCTCAGAGACAACAAAAAACTGTATGCCATGACTGCCATAACAAACTCTTTCTTCTATCAAGGGAAGAAATGATGCTGATTTGGTCTAATTTCAACAAAATCTCATCCCAAAGAAGAAAAATGGGAGCATATCTGCTTGAAAACTCCTTCAACATTTCAAGGCAGGACTTCCAAATCACAGCATTCAATTTTCCTGCTGAGGTTTTAATGAAAAGAAGAGAAAGTTTTGCTGAATAAAACTATTTGCTTTAATAAAGAGTGAGGTTATCAAGAAGGATGCACAAAGTAGGAAATGCTGTAAGTAAAACTACAGTCCTCAAATCTTTAACCATATTGTTAATACATATTTATTATTATATATTTTTATGCAATTGGCTACAATGACCTACTATCACAACTACAAGGAAACTGTACTACAGGCAGAATGTTGTATCCTTATTGGTGATTTTACTATAGACCTTAGCCAGAGAAAAAAAGAAATTTCTGTGAAAGATGGGAAGCAGAGAAGGAGAAAGAAAATATACTTTGAAGGGCTAATCTGGAAGAATTTTAAAATAAAGATTTATTATTGTACATCAGGACAATATTGGAATTATTCCAAGGAAAGAAATTTCAGGACTTTGCAGCATGATACATCATCTAGGGCTTCTTATATTTTTGTTGAAAGACATATAATCTTGATAACATTGTTATAGGAACTGAATTTCTAGTCAGTAAGAAGCATCTAGACACATTAGCAAGCTGAAAGCATGAAAAGCAAAAGAAAAACACTCAGGTTTATAATTTGAATTTCATGCTAAACTCTAAAAAATTGTTTCATGAAATAGTACTACTTTTCACCAATATCTTAGAAAAAGAGAGCACATAACCTGTCTACAGCTTCTGAGCATTCTGACTGTAAAGAGGCAGTGCACACAGTGAAGCTGAGAAAAAAATGTATTGATTTCCACTCCATTTGTAATGTGTGGATGATTATTGTTTACAAAGGACTTCCATCTCCTTCTTCTATCTTGCTGTCACAAAGATGTTCTGAAAGTCTAACTCTTCCGACTGCAGTGTCCACTTGTGTGTGAAGGGATGACTGACTGAGCACTAAACCTACAACAGCAAGTTCTGCTTCACCTATGGTGCTATCAGAAAACTGTATTTCCTGGCCTCACCCAAGCCTCTGCCTCTCACCTCTTAAGGCTGTTCATAAAAGGAAGTCTGACTGGATCATGAAGCAGCCCCTGAATCATCACAGTTTTCTTCTAGATTATGCAATTTAAATAAAGATCCATCACTCATGGTGCACCAAGGTAAAAACTGTGTTCATTCAGGAACTATGGAAGATTTTCCCCAGTCAATGCCTCAACACAGAGAAGAAAGCACATAATAGCAGCAGCTCTTTAAACAGGAGGATTTCTATCCTCCATTGCATCTGTAGGAGACCTTTCAAAAAGCTACATCAGTAAGTATTCCCAGTGACTTCATAGTCCAGTAAGGCACAACTTTTTGTACCTTGCTGTCATGTCAGCCTACTTAGCCACCGGTAAACTGACTGGCAATTTTGCTTGTACCTTCCAGATGATTTATTGACTGCAATCACTTAGTGTGCTTTTAGAAATAAATGTCACTCTACTCTGTGGGTATTTCTGGGTTTGTTAAGAATGCCAAAAGATCTTTTTCCTCCAGTGTAGCATATTACTCTGTTATTATGCATGGTTTCAAGTGGAATACAGGACACAGAACAGAAAAGGAGTAAAGAGCTCAGGTTGAATTAGGGACATCTGGGCAAGGTTTTTCTGTCTGCCTTTATTACATGGGAGAATCAAGTTTAAAAGTGCTTGTCTTGCTAACAGCTACAGGAGAATTTACAATTAATATTTCATATTGTTGAATATTATTCATCACATGAATTGAAGTTTAACATCATATTGCCTTGTCAGTGCTCTACTTGGTTTTCTACAGCTACTAAGTTTATAAAAATTAGGACTTGATTGATATTAAGGTATGATGTAATACGGGCAAGGTGCACTATATAACAATTTGGAAAAAAAATAGACAAAAAAATTTTGCTTGTTCCTTTCTCCTTCCTGTCTCTCCTTCCCTTCGCTACTCTTCTTTCTCTGCTCCACTCCTTATGCAGTGTGCTTTTCCAGATTCTAAAGACCCTGAAAATGAGAGTTGGTTGTGAAAACTTGCCTTCTTTTGACACAGACAAGATAGATCAATAGCTGGTTCTCCCAGTTGTAATCATCTCGTAAATACATCAATGCTTATGAGAAACTACATCTGTCAATAAGGAAAGATTTTCTTATTTTCCTGGAAGTATGCAAGGGAAAAAAAAAAACCAAAAACCAACAGGTTTTGGGGTTTTTTTACCAGTAATTAACATAATTTGACTATGCACTCAGTGCTCTTATTTCAACCCCAAAGAATATAATTGTTTATGTGACTAGAAAATCCTCCTCAGAGTTCTTAGGTCCAGACTGTAAATATAATGATGGCCTTCTTCAAACAGATTGATTGTTAGTTCAAAGTTTAGCACAATAATATCTCAAAATTATGCAGATTGAGCAGTTTCAAACCATCATTTCTATGTCTGAATGAGTGACCTCACTAGGGACAATAGGAGAGGCCTTGCCTGATGAGGCCCCTGTAGTGCCAGCCCAGGGGGTACCTTGTGGTTACCAGTTTGTAGGGAACACCCAGACCTTGCATCACTCTGACACTAAAATATTAACTGCTGGTGTTAATATTAATTTCCAGGGTTTTTTTTTTCCTCCATTATTAATATTATAAAATTCATCACTATTTTCTGGTACAATTTAGTGGTAGTCCAATATAATTTTCTTTGTCTTTTCAAGGAGAGTCAACAGTGGTCACAGAAACTTGGCACTAAATTCTCAGCATCTTCTTGAGCAATGAAACATAACAGCTAAGAGGTAACATTTCAGAGATATTTAAGAGGATTTAGCTTAGCAGTTACTACTGGCTTTATCTGCAAGGTGCATGCATTAACACCTGTTCTGAGTTCTGAACATTTGTCCTTATTAATATTTAGGTTATGTTTTACACTAAGAGCTCCCAGGGTAACTGCTTACATAAAATTTCTGTGAGAAGGCCACACTCCATTAATTTCATCAGACATAACTGGATATGTAGTGTGCATATTTGGAAATGGGATATGCTCTGTATATTTGCAACAGAATTGGAAGAATATGTAAGAGTGATATCAACATCGACATAGGCTTCTTTGTTGTATTTTCATTAAGGAGTGGATCTTGAAATTTCTGAGAATATTACTTTATTTTTCTCATTTGCTTTTCAAAACTCCAAGTCAGCATAACCTCAGTCCACAGAAGCATATCTGTACTCTGAGGAAATGGAATCATTACCAACAAGGCAGGTAGAATTTTCCTGGCTAAGGAAATCAGTAATTGTTATCTTAATTTTTGTGTTAAGGAACGTTCCCTGTCTGACCATCCAGGAGCCCGTCTGGCAGACACACTCACACCACCTGAGCTGGGACGGAGGCCCCTTCACAGCCCACACTCAGAGTCACACCAGGTCGCCTCAATGGCTGGACCCCAGGTTTCCAATAGCAGAGCCTCAGGTGTCCAGATCTTTCAGATGATTTAATCTTGGTCCAATAACAAAATAAAAGCTCAAGTTGAGTGACTCCAAGGACTCTAGAACTCCTGGGCTTTTATTCTCATACATTCAAAGCTTGGAAAATTCTGGGGTTGTTGGCTCCTCCCTGTCTTTGAATGTCTGGCCACTTGGCCAGGCTACAGGTTCCTGGGTTGGCAGTCCCAGGCCCCTTTCTTGAAGCTCCCAACCAGAGCTCAACTTGCAGCCGCACCTCAAGCCACCTGCACTATATGTATCCCTCAACACTTGTCTGTATAGGAACTAAGTAGTGAATAATTCATTCTGCTTCTTCTAAAACACATGACTCTTTAAAAACCTCATGTACCATGGTGCCAGGGTAGAAAAATGTGTTTAAACCCACAGAACTGGTTGTGTTGCAGAGTGTACAGCAGCCCGAGGAAAGCATTTAAGTGGGCTTTATGTTGTAGTATCATTAGAAATGGAAGTATTTTAAACTTTTTTTGAAGCAATTAACACCTCATTAATCACCCAAAAGAAACATACAGGGGCAGCATGACCAAAGTTAAAGCAAATATTCAAAGTCAGTGCTGGCAAAGTAAATCAGTGTGCTTCACAGGTAACTATCACTGTCTTCTAAAACAAGCAGTTACCCAAAATTCAGAGCCCCACATATTGTTTTTCTACAGAGAAAATGAAAGGATCAAGTATATCTTATATAAATCTCCCTTTAAACGAACAGACTATTTAAAATCCTAGAACCTAGAAGGAGGAACATATAACTTTGCTACCAAGTCCAAGGTCCTTTCAAATTACACTTTACAGTTTTCCTTGTCTAGCATTTTCCTTTCTCAGTCATGCTGTTGGCAATTCAGACATTTCCTTGATATATTCCAAGGTGTTTCTCTTTCAATTTCATGGAATAATTATAAAAAGGTGGGCCAACACAAGTGTTTTAAAGTTTTTTTTTCTTTTATAATTCTTCTGTTGGCTGATGACCTGCACTTCTCTTTGGGACAGGGTCATCAGGCTGTTAGCTCATTACAGCTGTCATAAATAAAAATAAAATAAAAATAAAAATCCTACTTAATCTGTAAGTAGCCTTCTTAAATCAAGACCATTTTCACATGGCATTAAGAATAAAAACTTGCAATAAAGAAAAGACAGTAGTGTTGGTGGTGTTTTCTCCAACTTAAGTTTTGAGAAATATTATCATTAAAGAAAGCTTAAAATACCTAAACACTGACTTTCACAGTGATCTTCCCTCAAAATGCCCCCACATCTCACTAAAACACTCACTTTTTCTTTTGGCTGGTTGCAGGCATACTGTGCAGGTGCAATTATTTACATGATGGAGAGTCTGACAGAGCATTAGAATTACCAACATTGTATAAATTATTCAAGAATACAGGCAGGAATATTTTACCTAACATGCTGGTGCTGTAGAGTCCTACAAGGAGATTGCACAGAGGAAAAGCAAAGCCACAGATCAATGTATAGAAGCAATACTGATTAATATCAGATTAATTCAGTAAGAAACAAAGACAAGCTTTGTGTACCAGGATGAAGAAAAAGCCTATTAATTTTATCTTCACAGTTCTTTGGTGTCTTACCATCAGAGCATGCATGCATTTATCCTCACAAAACCCCAGAGACAGGTGGAAAATGCTTTGAAAGCCATACCTCAGGTATAGTGTAGAAAGTTTATGGAAAAAGCAGAACAGAACTGACATCATAGTGTCTTCCTTAA
Organism: Pomatostomus ruficeps; assembly: GCA_013400735.1. NCBI lineage: Eukaryota > Metazoa > Chordata > Aves > Passeriformes > Timaliidae > Pomatostomus > Pomatostomus ruficeps. The sequence continues at coordinate 14,143 of VYZT01046318.1, forward strand.
AAGGATCACTGCTTCCCATCCCTGTCTACTTCCACACATGTATTAAAATACATGGAACTGCCTATTTGTTTCCTAACTGACGGACGTTAAACTCGTCATTTGTTTTCCTTGTATAAGTACAGAAGTAGACATATGAACAAGTGAAATAGCTTTCAGTTCTGGAAAACTATATTTTTTCTTTGTCTATGTTTTTAGAGACAGCTATGGCAGTCATTACATAAAAACCTTTGTACAGATTTTTTTCACTAAAAAATACTTAAAATGAGAAATCTGATGTGCTGTTCTAGCCTTGAGAAAATAAATAATTACAAACCTTCATGGGTACCAAGTTCACTGTCAGACTTATAGTTGCAAAAAAGAATATTTGAATAGCCTTGCAGTGCGAAATGATTTGTTTCTTCCTTGTGAAATTGTTTAGCGTTGGCAAACTTATCACAACTCCAGCTTCTCATCTGCTGGAAATGGGTCAGTTAATCCATGGTGTTCAGAGTAGAAATGTTCTCATCCTTTTGCTGGTTGTCAAGTCCAAGGTACCTATAATCTATGGAGTTAAATACTATGGAGAAAAAATACACCTGCTGTTTCCAACAGGGATTTTCTGCATAGCACCAGGACCTGACACAGCAATGGCTACATACTTGCAAACAGAGTGAATGTAAGCCAGCACCCCCGATTGTTTAACTATTCTGAAAAATCCCTGTTAATGTACACCAATAATTGTATGAAAAGCTCTATGAGAGTATGAGAGTACAGTAATGAGTCAATTGGTAGACAGCATGTTCATAAAATGTCTACATCATGTGCAATGGCAATGGTGGTAAACAAGGAGAAAGGCAGCAGGGATATCAAGCAAGCTACTTGCTAACAGAAACTTCTTAAAATAAAATGCTATTAGATAAAAACAAGAGAATGCTATAACCTGTTGTCTACAGTCTTCCTTTTTAATCATCTAAAATTTAGTAACTGTAGGGGTGTCATGGTTTGCCCCTGGCTAAGTGCCAGGCACTCCCGGCAGCCGCTCACTCGTTCCCTCCCCTGCCACAGCTGGGCAGAGGAGGGAAGGAGAGGGGAAAAAATCCCCAGGGAATTAACTTAAAGGTTCATGAGTTGAGATAAGGAACTGGGAGAAAATGCTCCAAGGACAAACCAGGCTCAGCTTAAGTTGCAAAGTGAAATTTATTACTACCAGAGTTAGAAGGAGGATATGAGAAATAAACTAAACCTTTAAAAGACACCGTTCTTTTCACTCCCCACCCCTCCCTCCCTCCCACCAACAGTGCAAGGGGAACAGGGTGTGGGGTTTCAGGTCAGTCCATTTCCAGGATCTTCTTCCCCTGCTTAGGGAGAAGAGTTTTTTTTTCCCTCTGCATCTGCTGCATCTCCAACCGGGTCTCCCACCTGGACTGCAGTTTCCTCCGACATCCACCCACTCCAGCGTGGTCACCTCCTCCACAAACCACGGGACTTCTATCTCAGTCTCTGTCCCTCACTGGGCCACAACTGCTACGGCTTCTCCTGGCATCCACGACCACCACAGCTCTCTCTGGCATCCATGGCTGCTGCAGCTTCCGACATCTCCTGCTCCAATGTTGGCACCTCACCCACGGACTGCGGGTGGCTCTGCATCCCTCATGAACCCCATGGACTGCAGGGGGGACACCCCGCCTCACCATGGGCTCACCACGGCCTGCAGAGGAATCGCAGCTCCAGAGCCTGGGGCACCTCCTCTCCCTCCTTCTCCACTGACCTTGGTGTCTCCATGTTGTTTTCCCTCACATGTTCTCACATCCTCCTCCTTCTCTAACTAAAAGCAGCTGCGTGTGCACTTTGTTTTGATTTTTTCCTTAAATATGTCATCACAGAGGCGTAACCAACCTTTCTAATTGGCCCAGACATGGCCAGTGGCATGTCCATCATCTTCAGAACCATCTGAGATTGGCTCTGCTGGAAATGGTGAAGAACTCCAGAAGCTTCTCACAGGAGCCATCTTTATGGCCCCCTCCCCTCTACTAAAACCACAACAAGGGGACACTTGCTCCACAGTAGAAAGAAAAAAAAAAACCACCACCAAAACAATAAACCCATATTTACTACGCTATCCCTAAAAACAAATAAATCAGCAAATTGAATCCTCCCAGTACTGTCTTATATTCAAAACTTCTTTGGTTTGCAATGAAGAGGAACCAGAAGAAATATCAAAATTCTCATAGTCAGAAAAAAAGGCACCATCTGAAACAAAATCAGCTATTCAATTTGTATTTTCCTTCATGGTCACATCTGCATAAAACAAACTTTAGACACATTCATATCCTTTCAACATTAGCAGAAGGACTTCAGCCACTTGATGTATCACTTTGAACTCACAGCTGTCTCAAAGCATGTGGTGTGAATTCAGCCCCTTTACAAATATTTTCTAAGGCATGTCATGTCGAAGTTCATTGCCCGCTGTATGAACTTCCAGTGTAAACATTTCACACATTAAAAAGTCTATGGCTTTTTATGCTGTGATGAAACAATGCTTTCATTTTGAGTTAAGAAATTTCATATTCTACCTTCAGTTCCAGTTTAAAACCCTAATGCATACAAGGAGATCGATTTGATGGCTTCAAGTTTCATAGTCCTTTGTGCTTTCACATAGCCAGAAAGAGACCGCTGTTTTGTAGAAATTCTTAAATCTCTTTGGGCTTGCATATAGGAATAGATGTGGTTGTAAATTAGCCACAGTATTATGATTATTTTCTGGGTTTTTTTCAGAAATAAAACCCACATGTACAAGAAAAAAAAACTGTGATGAGTTAAAGCCAGGTAAGTTACACAAAGTGTAATTAGATTAAGATTATAGGTGTATAATATTTTTTTAGCTTTTTCATTCCAATGTGACTAAGATGTGATGACATCTCCTCATCCAGTTTACTGACATGATAGTTATTAATATATTATCTCATTCAGAACTGGAAAAAGCAGAAATCCAGGGCAATAAATCTAGATACTCAGAACTTTAGGTGGAGATTAAATTCAAACTTCTCAACACAAATCCTTTTTGTGCTTTCAGCTATGTGTCAGAGCTAAAATCAGATGTTCAAACGTCATATAGATTGAAATGTCAATGCTTCAGTTCATCTCTATTTACAACAGAATAAATGAATTTGATATTAACAGATATGAGAGGTTTTAAATATCATATTTCACATGAATATGCACATCTCACCTTTACATCGAAATGTACTTTTCACTCTTGTTTATGAATCAGTGGAAATATAGGTAATTCATGGAACAGAAAGAGAAAAAAACCCCAACAAAATCCACCTTAATGACAATAGAGATCATCAGTTGTCAATTGAGAATTTTATCAGCTATCTCAATTTTTGCTTTGACTCACTCATCCCACCAAAATAATTTGATCAAGATTCCACAGATCTTTCAAGGCAAGTCTCCTTAACCTAGTCAAGAGAACAGGAAGAAATTAAAAACAACATTATTTTCTTGTCCTGACTGTTCACACATAGAGTTAGATTTCACAAAGTCTTAATGTCATGAAACGAAATCTTGAATATCATTCAGTAAGCACAATGATGATCATTGGGTTAGACAGGAGCTTCTGCATTTCTGCATACTTCTTGTGACGTACAAACATCTGTGAACATTCTTTCTGTTATAAATGTTAAAAACTCAAATGATAGCAATGTTATATGAGATAAAACTGAAGTGATTGACTATATTTGGACTTCTAAAAGACAAAAATACATCAAAAGCAGTGGAAGTAAACTTTTTATAACTTGCAGTAGAAACTATATTTTTGTGTATGCAGAGATAATGTAATTTATTTACATATCAAATTATATGCACATAAGAAAACCTGATCATTGGGAGTATGAAGCTCATATTAAATGTGTAATTGTTGCAAGGTTCCATTTATAGACCTATAACGTCTCTATAAATCAAAGAGTCTGAAGCATTTGAATCCAAAGATTGCTATAAGAAGAATTGAAAGGATAGAATTGCTTATTATTATATAACTCTATTGGTTAAGAAGGACATTGTGTGGTTTCAGTGACTCTGAGAAGATAAAAGTAGAAGTAGATAGGATTACTAGTCCACATTTGGACACACAAATTTTGGAGGTATCCATCCATATACACACATATATACACGTGTGTGTGTGTATGGTATTCATATATATCTACATGCATTCAAAAATTAAAATCACATTTGCTTTCTAATGTTGAAGAAAATGCATCTCACCTTCCCCAAGAGACCCCTGTTCCTTTATAATATCTGTCCTGAAATGGTCTTTTTTACCATTGAACACAAGGAGGAACTGTTTGATACCAGTGAGAAAAGTTCAGGGGACAAGGTGAAACACAACCAAAAAAATCATCAGCTTCCTCAAGGCCAACCACTGCTTTCTGTTCATTCCAAGTAGACCCTAGTGACACCTTGACTTGATACCATCAGAAATTGTCAACCTGCTCTTCTGAGGGAGTCCCTAATTGACTTTTGTTCCCTTTATATTTTCAATATCTGAATGTGATAGGAAGAATAACAGGACAGTGATGTTCAAGATTCACAGAAATATTTCATATTTTCCTGGCTACAATGGAAATCATATAAATGATCATACAATTAAAATGGGTCACTGAAAATGAAATTAATATCACAGACCAAAAAAAGCACATTTGAAAGCTGTATTTCAATTTTGCAACACATAGGGAATGTTTAATTAGAAGATTCATAGAATATTTAACTAGTTCATCAGCTATGTAAACAAAAAATAACAGAAATCCATTTTAAAGAAATAGAAAAAAAAAAATTAAAAAGGCAACCTTTTACCAGCTTTAATCTCAGCATTCCAAACCTTGAGAATATTTTGAAGACATTCATCTTTGTGCTATGTGGTTTAGGGGACTTCTGACCTGAAAGGTTATGAAGTGAATGCCTGTCTTTTTCACATGGTTCTCCTTGCAGTTCTGTATTTCACCTTTCACATTTAAGCCTTTAGTACATCTGGTGTAAAGGTTAGACAGAGAAAGCTGTGAAAACAGTAGCCAGAGGATTAAATACCTCTTACTGGATTTAGTCTTGATTAGTATTTTCTAATTAATATTTTGCTATCCCTGTTGACATCATAAACTTCTGCCCTCACCACTCCTTGGTTAAATAGTTTTCTACTCTCCTGTTTCCAGAAACAAACCAACACAATTAAGTATGAGAGGTTGCTATTGAATTAGACATGTAAGTTGAAGGTAGGAACAACCTGGCAGATGGAGCAGGTGACACACCGAGAGTCACTGCCCCAGTTTTCTCAGTAACACAAAGTTCAGAGTTTTTCTCTGAATTTCTCAACCCTATTTCTGTCCTAAATTCAATTTATCTTTCAGGTTTCTACCAAATAACTTCCAAATCTCCTTCAGTCTCCCCAGTAGCTCAGTACATGCTCACAGCACATAATAATGTGGCCTGTTAGGGGATGGAAACTTTTTCTATTTATAACTAGCTGAGACAAATTTCTGAGGAACTCCAGTCATGCCCCCTATCTGGAAAAGGCCAGATGCTCACAGTAGGTGCTGGATGATTATCTTGTTTCAAAGACCTAACCTCTATACAGAGTTCCCTGGACTTTTGCAATAGAACACAGTAATACCCACGTTGACTTTCTGTTTTCAAAGCCATTAACAAGTATTCTTACAGGTTTTATCCTTTCCTTGTCATTTCCATGCTTCACCTGAAGAATCTTATTTTTAAAATGCAAAATCACAAATATATAGCTACATCAATGGATTTTGTTTCAGGGATGATGTTGGAATAACACAAAAGCTCTGTACTCCCACCCTTTTATAGTTTTATGCTTGGATTTCTTTTTTTTATTAAACAACTGTGTTGAAATGTATATGGAAAAAAAGGATATGTAATCAAAGAGTGCTGCCTAACACTGTAAATAAGTTTGATTCATTGATTTTACTTTTTTTTTGTTTATTTGATACTAAATAGAGTAAATAATTTAAAATAAGGAATTAGTTGCTACTTGAAAATAATTATTTAATTATTACTCTTTAATGATCTTTTACGTAAATGAATAGAATTTTAAATACAATGATTTAGATCTACTTTTAAGTCTAAGTATCTTTCATACAGAACTTGTGAATATAAAACCTGAATAGATCAAGCATTTAATAAGGCAAGCAAAATAATTTTTAGTTAATAAGAGCTAGAGTATTTGACAGAAAAAACACTAATTCAGTTAGAAAAGATTAATTTGCCAGATGTAGGAGACTGATTCTGTATCACTGTGCTCTAAGTTACAGCAGAGGATGACTTAGATAAGGAAGCAGGTTACTTGAAAAATTGATAGTTTGATATATGGATTCAGTTGCCTGCAAAGATAGCACTGGCTAGTAAATGTTTGCATCTGCATTTTTTGTCTTAATATTTATTTAATATTTTCAAGGTTGTGCTTATAGACCACATAAAATATATTCTAAATTCTTTAATCATTTGGAATTTTTACTTCACAATTATTCACTTAGTACTCTGAGTATCAAGTTAACTAAATGACATAATACTATTTTCAAAGGGCAGTTTTGGCCAAGCACTTCTCCCATTTATTAATAAACTACCATTCTTACCTGCTGTGCAAGTTAATGTCCCCAGTTCCATTTTTCTCTTTAGATTAGATATTAGGAAAAAGCTCTTTACTGTGAGGGTGTTGAGGTCCTGGAACGGGTTGCCCAGAGATATCATGGATACCGTGTCCCTGGAAGCGTTGAAGGCCAGGCTGAATGGACTGCTCGGGGTGGAAGGGGTGGAAGGTGTCCCTACCCATAGCAGGAAAGTTGGGAATAGATCATCTTTAAGGTCTCTTCCAACACAAACCATTTCTGTGATTCTTTTTAGCGTTGATGGTAGCAATCAGTTGTATCTATGAATCATCCCAAGCAGGGTATAGTTAATTATCTTTTTATTCCTCTAATTGTTACAATAATAAATTATGTCCAATAAAAGAAGAAAGTAGTCACAAAATATTTCAAAGTAGTTTTAGCAACTTATGAAAATCAGTATGATATAACCAATCTAACAAACTTAGAAGTGGTTTGTTGTTTTTTTTTTTTTAATTTGACTGCTTAGAGGTATATAAGACTCTGCCAGAAGAAATTCAACAAAATTTAAAAGAATTGGCAGCTCAAACTAATGCTAGCTCCCAATCTGCTTGTTAAAAAAGGCATTTGTTAACCAAAATTCTCATACTGATCTCCTTTCTACCTTTGTTCTTCTTGACAGATCCTCCTCTGTCTCAAGATGGTCCCACAACAGGTAAGATCAAACTGTTTTGTCCCTGATCTTACTCTCATATACCCCTGGCAGACCCCTGTGACTGGCTCTTCAAGTTTGCATTTTACAAGGTGCCTTCACAGGCAATGGCTACACAAGGTTATAATTTCGTTATTAGTAAATATTTCACAGTAAAATCCATTAAGTTTATGATGATTTGGTTCATTTTGCAGCGTGATTCATGTGACATTCATCAAAAATGGTGTATGAAAATAATTTTGCAGGTTTCTAAATATACACTCCTGAGGGAAGTTTTATACTTCTGTTTCAAAAAAAATTCGCCAGCTTAACAAAGAGAAATTTTGCCTTGGTTGACACTTTACTAATGGACTGAAATGAAAGGAAAAGTCTCTTTTGTAAAGAACAAGCTCATTATTGAGGAAGTGGTTAGAAGTAGGAGAGTTCAGATTAACTAGGGATCAAAAACAACTGAAAGTCCATAGAAATTACAAAATTCAGAAAAGCTGACAGAAAGGAAATTATACTTTTGTAGTGTCTTAAAGGTTGCCTCCTTTTTTTTAAAAAAGAGTAACAGCAGTGATCACTTGAAATGTGAGTCAAATACAAACTATGTGTCTAGTGCAGATGGAGTTATTTGTACTTGACTCTGTCAAAAAAAGAATCTTAAGATTCACAAAAATCTCCAAAAGTGTTTGCTGATATCTGAGAATCTTTATGTTGGTCAGAACTGTTTTGTTTGTATAAGCAGAAAAAGAACACAAATATGCAAATAAGAAAATGGGGATCTAAAACTCTCAATGAGTTTTGTGACAAAAGAATATGAAGTCTCTATAATTATGTCAATACATTCATCTAAGATGAAGACAAAGAATTCATTCATTTCAGTTGAACACAAAGTAGAGGTACATAAAATATGCCATATACTTTTTACTATTATGGTCATTAGTGTTTCAAGCTTACTGTATACTTCATTATCTAGAAATTCATGTCATTTGCATTTTAATAGGATTTTATCTGAGTTTGCTGCATCCTTTCTTTGCCTATAATATTCAACAGCTAAAGCAAGACAGTGAATAAAGGTTATAGAATTCAAATATATTTATTTAAGTAATTTAGATTTCTTACTTCTTGTTAGTTAAAGCATATTCTGACACACCAAAATCAAGATGGGACATGATACTGATACAGGCAGTTGTTTGATCTGCAAAATTACTTTTCTAAACTTTAAGGCAATTTTTATCATTTATAGTAGTGATTTGAAATTTATTTTCCTGGGAGTACGCCCTACAGAAAAGAAATTTCTTTTTCTCATTTGTAGGCTATCTGTGCACAAAGAGTACGCAGCCATCACACAACATCTTAAAGAATTTTCATTTTTTTAATAGACCTCAGGTACACTGTCAAATACATTCTTTAATGTCTGCTTTGTAAAAAAGGGATATAGAGCAACCTTGCATTTTTTAATGCCAGCATTCACTTTTCTGCTGAGAAGAAATCTGTTTGAAGGAATTGAATGCTTTAAACCGAACTTTCTTTTTCTATACTCTGATCCATTGCAAGATCTTTCCTGCAACTCTTAAACCAGTATTTACTCTTCTATAGCTTCTCAACCTACAACACCCGTTCCTGGTAATATCTGCAATCTGAGTTACAAAAGAAACACAAAACCTGCACATTATACCTCTGGGCATCTAATTCTATAATTCAAGAGCTTTCTCTGTGTATGATTATTTTTACCTTAATAACAAATCTGAAGGGAATGTACACTCTTACATCAAAAATATGTTACAGTAACAAAAGAAAGATTCTTATCTGAAAAGTATCACCTCTATTTTAATCTGATATCTTCTCTAAAATTATACAGTGGCCCTTGTTGTGGATATAACTTCATAACAATGCTGAAGATGGTTTTTAATAGGGCAAATATATCTGTTGCAACTGTTTAAAATTAATGGTTTTTCTTATTTAGCTATGGCCCTTCATGGGAAGGAGGCGTCAGGGATTACACGAGTAGAGTTATTGTACTCTTTAAAAGGTTATAATATTGCAGCACTGTGCCATATATAATCAGCAAACATTAGTTAATGCCACAGTGAACTTTTCACACTTATTTTTCATAGAAAAAATCCTGAATGCATATGGAGAAAATTTATCAAACCAAACATTGAAAATTAAGAAGTATGCAAAAGTCCTTTTTTGTTTTCTGTTTTTTTCTTTTCACCTAAGTTGTGTGAACATTAGAAGGACTTTTCATATTGCTCTTATATCAAAACAATGTTTTGACAATTCGTTTCACAAATTCCTTGGTGGGTTCTCCAATATTTCCCCCCCTTCCATAAAGAAGCACACTAGTGTCTAATACGTGAAATGAAAGCCTATATTCGGGTGAATAATTTGAGAGTGAAGGAGAATCTCTCTTCTCTAAGTAACTGTAGCTTTCAGTCTTGTGTCAACTTCGTATGTATTTTAGAAATCTATTTTTAAAATCAGAGTTATTATATAAGGACAGCATCTTTGTCATTCTGTAAAATTAATGATCTTCCTGTACTTATTGTTAACACATTGGTAACCATGAAAATAGTGAGCAAAACCTGAGTCACGAAAGAATAAAAAAGAAATAATGCAGTACATTTCAGACTGTTATTCTCTGTGCAATGCTTCTAGACTTTTCCTAACAGATATGCTTGCTTCTAGGTTTTCTACCTCAAACCATCTTTAACACAGAGAAAAATATTAAAGCTATAAAAAAAATCTTCAGATAAACTGTACTTAAACTCTTTATCTGGTTGTCTATTCTGTTTTTAAAATGCAAGTGTATATATATATTATTCAAGGTTTTTGATTTTATACCTTGGCACAGGATGCAGACATTTTCTGTTTACATTCCTAGTTTCACAGTCAGCATGATAGCAACCCCAACTCCCTTTCTAAACCCGCAATAGGTTATATTTGGTATTAAGTAAAGGTTTTTTATTTTTCTTTTGGGAACTGGACGGAACATGAAAGTGATGCTTTTGAGCTATTGCACAACAGCTAAAGAGGTTCGTGATATAAAAAGAAACAAATTATTATTATTGTAAATTGTAATTATTATCATACCAGAACTTTTAAAAGCAGATGCAAAAAAGAGCAGACAAGCCTCTCTTTTATCTAAATATTAGCCTTTGTTGGAGCACACCATGAAATATGTCAGGTTATTACCCTTTTTTAAAAGCTTAGTCTAAAAATAAATTCTCTCACCTAAAATGGCAAATACTAGAAATAGCATACTTTCGAAGCATTTTGAATGGTGGAATGACTTTTATTCTAAAATGTTCTTAGATAAAATTTGAAAAACTTAAGGCCATAAAGTATCTGGGAGGTAGTGGAGATACCCTGAATGGGAAAAAAAAAGGAAATATTTGGACAAATTTTCATTATGAAATATCACACCATTTTTCAGTTCTTATTATACTTTATGCCAAGTTTTAGTAATACTAAGGTCCAACAATGTTTTACTAATTTTGAAGTGAGTTTTGAATTTCACCTGCTACTTCTAACCACTTTTGAATGGCAGAACTCCTAACTGGAGAAACCCCAAAATAAGAATGAAGCAAAATCATGCAGAAAGGCATGTTAGACTAGATCATGGGGATTTTTGGCCGTCACTGCTGATTGAAATGCTAAACTTGGAAATTTATTACTGTACTTCTTGACAGCAGTGAGCATCATTAGAACAATCCTCAACATTCAACCTGTTAGTTTCAGAAAATAATTGCCTGAGAAAGCTCAGTTTGACAACACATGCTGCATGGTGCTTTGTGTCAAATCTTGTTCTTCACAGAACTTAAAGGTAAAGAATATTGCCAGATAACACAGAACAACTTTCTGAAGCTCACAGATAACAGTATTAAAACGTCTTCCTTAATATGTATATTTAATAAGAAGAAAGGAGTATGACTGTTCTGAGGAACATTTTGTTTCTGCAATGAATGGGGGTTTTAGGAGACATGTGATACTTAGAACTTAATTTTTTTTCAAGTTATAACATGAAAATTTTTCCCATGAGCAAGTCTAAATATGTTCACGCAAATTTAAATCTGAATTTTAAACATGATCTCTCTATGTTATATAATATCATTTCTTGCTGTTTCATTTATGATGCACCAATTAATTAACACATATGCTTCTATTTAATAATGATTCCGAGCTCTCTACCTCATCGCTAAGGAGACATGACTGGAAAAGGAATTGACTATACTGCAATGCGTGACTTTGGAAATTTGCTTTATCTATACTCTCACTCACAGCATTTTCTTCTAAAAATGGCAATCTAAAAACAAATAAAAACATAGACAGTGGGATAAGCCATTTGTAAAGTTTTACAAGTGAAAGTATTCCAGATTTAGGTGGAAACAGGTCAGATTAATAAAAAGCATTATTAAGTAAATGCAGCCACAGTAAGTCACTTATAAGTAGGTAATGGAGGACAGTCAGCTCAATACGATGCTCTGTGATTGCAATTCTCCTGTTTCCAGACTTGCACAGCCTGATCTTTCAAAGTAGGTTAAGAAAGCAATAAGATCCCTTCCAGACTGGGAGAACAGCTGACAATCACCACTGTGGATTGCTGTCCTTTCCTGGGGCCTCATTCAGATTTTATGGTTCTCTTGCTCTCTTAGCTGCTTTCCCTTCCTGTTGGCTGAAACTGACTGGAGCAGTTGGCATGTTAAAGCAGCAATTCATGCATGAGAACGTGTGCTGTGTGCATGAACCGAAGCTGTGTAGAGCCCCACACGCTGGTTTGTCTCCGTGTCACCTCCCAGTGTGACTGCGGCAGGGAGAACGCTGACCCACGCAGGCAGCTCTGCTTCCAGAGGACAACCCAAGCATGGCTGAGGGGCAGCCGTGGAAGTCGTTCTGAGACGATGTCAGGACAAGACCACATCACCGGACAGCACAGGCACCTCTCAGGGACAACAATCGTATTTTCAGCAATATGATTGCTAGTAAAAGACTTCTTTCTGGAGTCTTGAGTTTCTCCTCACCACCTTTTTTTCACCACTTTGTCAGCACAGCTGCTTTTCACTCTTGCATGTTTTCCCTTTCCTCTTGGAGGAGTGCAATCAAAGCAGCAACTCTGTATTTTCATCTGCACGCAGCTGTAGGGATAAGGAGAGCCCCAGTCTAACTGTGAGCCCTCCCGTACGATTTGAGACCCACAGGTTCACAATAAGGATTTAAATCTTGATCTTCCCATAACCCGGGAAATAAAACAGTCAATGCTATAGTTATATTGGCTTTTTTGTTGTTGTTGTTTGTACTATTCTTTTCTTTTCTTCTTGTGGTTTTTCTCAATGTCAAGAGAAATTGACTGCTTACAGATCATAGTCACCCTGGTTTATGAACTTGCACAGTGTTGTGCCAAGATAAATTTATTTGATTTAACTATAGTTTGGCTTCTCTTTTTCTAAGTATAGTCCTGCCAGAGACATAGATCTGGATACTGCATTTGTATGTCATTGAAGAGCATAATTTATCTTTTTTTTTGAAAACATATACATACTGAATAAATAAAACCAAAACTGCTCAAGTTTTGCTTAAGTTAATTTGATACAGTCATATGCAGAAATCTAACACATAAGTAAAATGAGATTTAGAGTTTTGTTGCAAATACAGTTAATAAAATTTGATTATCATTGCTTTAGAAAGAGAAGAGATACAAATCACCTAGTAAGAATTTTAGTAGGCAGAGTTCAGCTTATAATTTATCAGATTTTTTAGGAAAAATTTCCCTGAAAGAACTAGAAATACATTCCTTATAAATTTCTTTCTGTGCTATTCAAATAGCAAATTTAAGATATTCTGTCAGCAAACTCAAATCCTTGAATTTTGCAAATACTCTAATATGTGATAAAAATACAGAAATTGTTAAGGAGAAAGGAAAACTTTCTCTTTAGTTTATCTGATTGTCTCTTCAATCTTTATCTATCCTATGGGAAAGCTGAGAACATGCAGAAGAACTAAGGTTTACCAACTAAACCATTAAGAATCATGCATATGATTTCTCCTCTCTTTAATTCCTATGCTTCAATGTAAAGAGATGATGCACATAAATGGTGCTGCACCAGATTTATGTGAGAGTCAGATTCTTGGAAGTTTTGCAGTATTTTTTTTTTATATATATTCTTATGTGAACTTAAGCTTAAAAAAAGGTGTGTTACTATTTTCTTTCTAGTCATACTTCTTTCTGAAGACGATAACATTTCAGTCTCATGATAAAATACTATCATAGCAATTCACCACGTTTTTTGTCCTTTATGATCAGCAAGAGAAGATGCAGGGGCAGTATCGACTTGGTCATTCTGGATCATGTCAGCGGACTCAAAAGTTCACAAAAGCACCTAGCAACCTCCACAAAATCAAGCACCTTATCAACAAGCAATAATATATTAAACCAGTACACATGCATTTTTTGGTAATGAAAAATATAATATTTACCTGGAACACTAACAGATGAATATACCAGATTTAGGTAAGAACAAAAAGGATCTTATATGTTAAAATTAATCATTTATTTATGTGGGTTATGCAAATACAATTAGCATTTAAATAATATGTTAATGAGAACACAAATTGATGTCTCTTTTTGCACTTATACTCACAACTGGATTAAAATCTAAAATCTTTCAGTTATTGCAGCCTTGTATTTACATATAAACTTTCTGTTGCATTTTCTTGAACTGCATATGCAGGATATTTTTTTGTAAAAAAAGGATCTCGCCATTCCTACTAATGTATCAAGCATCTTCCAAAGTTTCTCACTGGTACTACTGATCCTCAGGAGTGCAAAATAAACACTACAAAGCAACAACATTGCCTTCCCTCAGTTCTGCCTTAAAATTCATCTCATGTCACACCTGCAAAATATGGTAGTAAATACATCAATTATTTTAAAAGTATTTGGCTAATAACCCACCCACTTGACTTGTGTATTTGCTGCATTAAACTCTCTATGTTATTCTGTGGTATTCATTTAAAAATAAATATTGCTCTTAAGTCATTTGTTGCCCATGTCAGAAATCTTTTCTATACACATTTCCTAGCACACTGGAAACCTCATTTCTAAAGTCCTGATAAGGACACTTCAGGATTATCACAGATCAAATAATGATCAGAAATCAATTTATTAAAATAAATGATTTAAACAAGGGATACAGCAGTATACAGCTACTGTATTCTCCAGAGTTTAAATTTTAAATATTACCCTCATCTGCAAAAGGACTTAGTTCCCTTCTTGTATAAAAAAAGTGAGAGAAAACCCAAACATATTAGTGGTCTGTGCTAATCATATGGAAAATAGGTAATAAATCTCCTTTTCTCAGGCACTAAGTCCAGGGTTTTAATTTCTTTTCTATACTTTAAGTTGCATTCCAGTACACATATCTGTGTTCTGAATCTATGTCATTAATAATTTTTATGAGGAGATTTATGCTTTTATTCTCTCAATCAATATCAAAAACTCTGTGCACAAATATATATAACCCGAGATATCAATCTGTGCATTTGTAATTATATATGTTTCCTGTAAGATTTATTTATGAAGATGTCATTGAAACGCCCTCCTCCAGCTATACGATAAATGTTCCCTTCCAATAGCTTAGATTAAGTATATAATACCTGCCTGCAAAAATATTTAGGCAGACTAAACAACTTATGGAGTATCAGTAAGAAACCCCCCACTGTTCACTTCATAAGCATATATATGTATATGTATATGTATATGTGTATGTATATGTATATGTATATGTGTATGTGTATGTGTATGTATATGTATATATATGCATGTTTTTGTGCATGCAACTCCTTCAAAAACAAACCAATAATATAATAAATATAAAAAAGTAATTCAAAGAATTGAGATAATATTTTCTTCAGTTAAGTCATGACATTTTTGAAAATTCTGATAGAATTTCACAGTTTAGTCTTCTAAAGAAAATAAAGATATCACCATGCTACATGAGAAATCGACATACACGCTTTGCTCTTTTCTGTAACAGTAGCTGTTATATGGGTTTTTAGATCAAAATGAGCTTTATAAAACAAGTGTTGCATGTGGCAGTGAGAGACAAAGGTGGTTTCTACTACCTCATTGATAATCACTGGTGATCTATCAGGCAAGGAAGGAGAAGAAGAACAAAGGAGATGTTAGAACTACAGACATCCTCCCGTAAAAATTCCGACACAGTATCAGTATCTCCATGTATGATAATCCAGACGATCTGTTCTATACAGATTCTGGATTCAGTTTGGCCTTAGCTGGAGATACTGACTTGTATTTCCCTGGGTTAAACTTGGACTGTTCTGAATAACATTCCAGGACTTCTGCAAAAGAAACCCAGAATACCATAAGAATACCATAGGCCACTCAGCAGTAAGAGATAACAGAAAAAGAAAAAGGCATCATTTTTCATAAGTCTTTGCAATGTTGGAGAGCTGACAAGTAACACATCCAGAATTCTCAATGCCCTGTTACTTCAATTGCATTTTTTCTAAACACTTTTCATTACACAGAAATCATGATACATTTTTGTCTTTTATCTCTTTAGCAGAAGAAAAAAAGTCAGCTCTTACTCCTGTGAAGAAATAGATAGAAGCTCCTTTACTGGAGGCCAAGGCACCCAGATCAAGATCTATTTCTAAAATCTGAGTCACTTGTTTGTCAGATCGGTAATAGAATTCTCTAAGACTTTTTTTTTCTTCATTTTTCCCATATAATTTTCACAGTATGAGTTAAAAGGGTTTAATAAATCTAAGGTACAAAAAGGCTTATAATGAACCTGTCAAGGGGCTTGCTTGTAATTTGTCTGAAAGTATATTATTTCCTGAGAATGTCATTCTGTCTTCATATAATTCTTCCTGAGATGCCCAATGCAGAACCCTGAAAATGGATGTTGACAATTTTGAATACCATCCACTGGTAGTTGCTACCCTAATATGCTGCCTGAAATACCCTAGAGTAAAGATCAAGTGTAAATCAATGTCACCTTGCAAAAAAAAGTTGGGTTTTTTTCTGAAAAAAATTCCTTTCTTGTGAAGTGGCTAAACCTAGCAATATATAAATGTATAAATATATCTTTTTAATTGCTGGCATGCTTTTAACACAGTTTAAGTGCTACTGTTCAAGTTAATGCCATCAGTGTTTAACTTTTTTTTGTTGGAATATTCCTCATGATAGTAGCAGTGGTATAAGAGCTGAGTTGAACAAATACTGTGTTCCACAATTCATTTTACATAGACAAGTATCCAGCTGGTGCAGGAATCCATAATTATTCTTCACTACCTCTTTCAGTGCAGCACTTTGTTCAGCACACTTTGTTCTGAGAGTTTCTGGGGACGAGTAAGGCTGGTGCTTCTCTCCCGAATATCCTCTGTAGGGAGTAGAATAATGTGGAGATGATCTGGTTTACTGCAGCAGTCTTTACATTTTGTAAATCCCAAATTATACTCAGCAAGAAAGAGAACGTGGCTGTTTGCCCTTGAAAGCAGTAAAGGAGTGATCCCTCTGGTTTCCTCTTGTTTCAAAAAGAGTAGAACAAGACAATACTTATTGTTGTAGAAGTTCTCTCTTCCCAGGATGCAGTGGAATTTAAGTTATATTTAACCCAAATGACAGACTCACCAGATCTAGTCCCTACTTAAATGTCTTCAATTTAACATGGCTTCAAGTGTGTTCTCAGCAGTATGAATATACTTTCTTCATGTTTCCTTCTATTCTAAGTTTTTCTTGATTTCATGAAGAGGAGCTTTTTGAAATATTTTTGATGGCTAAACACCTTTTTTTAAATCACAACAACTGAGAAATGATTGCCTCTTTTCTGTACTCTAGACACTGAGCAGTTTGAAGCAATCCAATGACTATAGTGTAACTATCCCTATTTATTACCAATACAACTGAGATTTCATTTAATATCTCATATGGAATAGCAGAATTTGAGATTATGATTAATAATACCCTAATAAAAAGAAAGCTTACATGAGAAATCAAAATTAGATGGTTTATCTGAACCTATCCGATCTAGAGCAAGATTTTTCAATATTTGAGGAACATTTATCTCATCTCCTTATTCATAAACATGTGTGAAGATTCATAGAAACACATAATATATTGATTTTTGCAATTATATTTACTCTGGTATTCATATCTAGTATACTGGTTTTTCATGTTTCTTGCCAGGCTCCAGGAAAGTGATCCAGCATTAATTATAAAATATCTGTACTGACAGAGCAAAATATTTTTAAAGGACATACTCTGCTTACTTTTCTCACAGTAATATCAAAAGTTTGCCAACCAGCAATACAAACCACCCAAATCTGTCTGGACATTAATGACTGAGCCTCTGGCAAGGTTACAATCTTTCATTAGAAGAGTCTTGATGGATCTCTCAATTCAGACAAAATATCAAACACTACTCCTGAACACTGAACTAACTCTGCTGGGGTCAGAACATGACTGAGACTATTTGGAAAAAGATTTAGAACTTCTAGTGCTTTCAGAAAGGAAATGATTGTACGGGACCACAGTAGGTCTTTTCAAAAATAGTTTAGTAATTTTTTTAAATTTATTTACTGGAAGATAAGCAGTAGTGAAAGTTCATTTTTCAGACACCTTGCAAATTAAAGAAAGTCCCATGACTACAAATAGGACTGAACTCTAAAGGACACTATACAGCGCATTGATGCAATTTTTCATCTGGGATTTTTGTCTCTGGGGTTGAAAGATATTTTTAAAAATGCAGCAAAACAATAGGAAAAAAGGCCTTGAACCCCCTTATTCAGCCGACAGAATGCAGCCATACTTGTTTTCCCAGCTGTACCTCCGCTTTTGCTAGATACCTCCTGATCAGAAGAAGGGCCTGCCAGCCACGTCTGCACACAGGTCTTTTTGTTATTTATGGTCTTTGCTGAGGTAATATTACTGTTTTCTTTTCATGATCCAAATAAAAATGACTTGCAAGTTTGTCTCACCTATAACTTCTACTTAAAAAGGACGGTTAGACAATTATCAAGTCACGTGGACTGGTCTGTCTGTTTCTTTCCACCAACTGATCCAAAGATTTATGTCCATTTCCAGAAAGTATTAGTACCCTAGCTGTTTGGTTCCATTTTTTTTTTTTTTTATGAGCCCTACTATTATTGCTGAGAGCTACTATCACCATCACTTTAATATTTTATAAAGTATACTTTAATAATAATTTGTAGCTGAGTAGTTTGCCAAACTACTCACTATAGGTGATTGAAATGATAACACAGAAAAGCGTATAGTTTTGGGGTATTTTTGAGTTAGTTGTACCAAGATCATTTGTTTCATGTTTTCTGACGTTACTGCATAATACTGGAAATACCAAATGGCATTTTTACAAGTTTTTCCAGTTATCAAAGGCAAGGCAAATTTTTTTAGAATCCAACATGTTTAATTTGAGAGACCGGTGAACTCTCTTGTATCCCATCTATCTGCAGGAGATGAACATTTTCTGAAAGTCTATAGCTCTTATAAACTATTCAGAATGCACATAAGTGTCTTTATTATGAAAATTCAGATCTTGGAAGTCTTTTCAGAATATATATTTTCCTCTTTCCATGACAGCTGTTTCCAAACTTTCATTGTTCCAAAAGAAACAAAATTGCCTGGATTTTCAATCCTAATCATGTCACTTTGGGGCATGTGGAACAATCTGTTGCTTATTCCTCAGCACTAGATAGTGTGATCTGGAAGGTATTGGAAAGATGTGTAAAGATGTTCACGCAAGCAGACTGATGGATTACTTGCACAGATTTTGCAATACTATAGTTCTTTATTCACAGGCATGTTAAACAAACACCAAGTAGATCAGTATTACCTGGTGTCTGGTTCTGGGCTTCCCAGTTTAGGAAGGATGCTCAGACATGTTCAGAGAAGGGCAGTGAGGCTGATGAAGGGTCTGGAACACACGCTCTATGAAGAATGACTGAGACAGCTGAGGTGGTTTAGCCTGGAGAAAAGGAGGCTCAGAGGTGACCCTATAACTCTCTAAAACCACCTGAAAGGAGGGTATAGCCAGGTGGGGGTTGGTCTCTTCTCCCAGGTAACCAGTGACAGGACAAGAGGACATAGACATAAGCTGCACCAGGGGAGGTTTAGGCTGGAGATTAGGAAAAAATTCTTCACAGTAAGAGTGATTGAGCACTGGAATGGGATGCACAGGGAGGTGGTGGAGTCTCCACCCATGGAGGTGTTTACACAAAGACTGGATGTTGCGCTCAGTGCCATGGTTTAGTTGATAAGGTGGTGTTAGGTTATAGGTTGAACTTGATGATCTCAAAGGTCTTTTCCAACATAGTTAATTCTGTGATTCTGTGATCACAACTTAGCCCAACCAAAAATATGCACTTTACCTCACTGAATGTTGCATTTTAATTAATACTTCTTCATTTCTCCTCTTTCTCTTTGCACCATGAGGAGCACCAAGAGCAGGAGTGGCAGAACCCTACTGACAAGGGCCGCTGCACAAGTTACATCCTCAGGTGTGCCAATACCAGAACTGAAACTCTCACAAAGACTTCTTACATTTTAGTACACACATGACTTGAAAACTTGAATGCAGAAGGGTGTCATCATCATATGGAAGCTGTGGATAGTGAAGTGATCAATAATAGCATTGATTTTGAAGCATTTACTTTTTAAACAGGACGTTTTATGAACCAAACTTTTTAGCTTCAAACCTAAGAGTGGTGGAAATATTGTTACTGATCAGGCATCACTCAAGTTGTAGAAGAGTAGATAAGCAGTCTCTAGTCAGAACTCCTGCACGAAAGTCACCACTGTTTCTGTGAAGAACACTATACCAGAAGAAGAGTCAGAATTCCATTTGAGACAAAGAGTTAGCTGTACTTTGGGCAGATAAGATAGCAAAGGCTTTCATCATTTTTTCTGTGGCGAACCCACTGGAGCAAAAATGTAAAGTGAGGCCCAGTCAAACACACTTTAAATAAACAAACACAGATGAGACCACTGCCTCAACCAGGAATCTAGAAAAAAAAAACATTCATATAAAAAAGAAGCATGTAAAGCAAGACAAAACTGCTGTGCATTTTTGACATCTAGTTCCTATATTTTCTTTGTATTTTTGATACAATATGACTGTTAATAGAGATGGAAAAATGGACAATATCTGCTAATGTAGATATCACACATCACCACAAGTGGTTTACTCTTAAACTGCATTTGACCAAAGAGGGAGAGAGAAGAAACATCATCTTCAAGGAAGATAAATCGTGTCTCAATCCAAGGCATGAGAGGTGAGGCTGCTGCAGTTCCATGTCCCCAGGTTCAACTCATAACACAGCTTGCATGAACACAGATATAAGCAATGGTTTCATTCTGCTCCTTTCTCTGTCTGAACAGGAAAAAAGTTCACTGGTGAAAATATATTTGTATGCACATGTACAAGGAGGATCTCTCCAGCAGCTGGACTCTCTGAGTCTGTCCAGTTCCTGGGTTCTGGACCCCAGTCTCCCCTGCTGTGCTGGCCCCTGTGCATGAAAAGTTCCACTCTGCTTGCTGGTATGGATTCTTGTACACACACAGGCACACAAAATCACTCACCTAGACCTGCCAGGGACCCCCTGGTACCACATCTGAGCCTCTCTCTCTCAGCCTCAGAGACACACAGGTGCTCTTACACAGAGATGAGCTCTTATGTAACCTTTGTATCATGCAAATATTTGTTTAAGCATCTGGGAGAGTGAAAATAACACTGTTTGTGGTTGGTTGGTTTTCTTTTCATTTGGAGTAAAGCACCAAAGAAGATTCCTGGGAAATCAGATCAAGCATAACATTAAAGAAGTGGGAGACAGAAGTAAAGTGCTTTCTGTAAAAATAAAGAAGTTTTAAAAAACCGAAAAATGTTGAGACTTCCATTTGAAATAACATATGCACAATGTACTTGCATGTTAAAATAGTTTATGCAAATCTGGGCCAGTTATCATGTTTCTGACAGGTTTTTAATGTGAGATTAGCTCAACAGCAATTCTTTGTTGCATTATTTTTGCTATTTGTTCAGTTCTTTTATAAAAACTTGTCAGTTCCATTTCTTTAATATTTATGATTTTTAATTAGGTCATAGAAATCATTGGTTTCTTTCAATAATGCATTTTCTCTAGAGTTTTCAATAAGAAGATAAAAACTTTACTTGCAATTTTCCAACAATACCCAATTATAGAGTTCAAACTTTAAACTATAAATTCTTTTCAAAGTCAGGAGAATTTTGATTCAGTCATTTCTGCTCTATATCACTCTTGATTGCTTAGGCTACTAAATTGCTACAAAGTCTCCAGAGAAAACACTATACAGGTTATATAATTTTCTTTCACCTTTGTAGGATGGTTTTTCTCTGATTGTTCATACGTCTGCTAATTCTGGCATTCCTAAGAGGCAAAAGGGTGACATCTGATTTGTGTCAGATAGTGGTTCAGCTGAACAAAAATTAATCTTGCATGATCATTCTGTCTTCTAGTTGCTTTTTTAGAAATTCAAGTGTCTTCCACAGAAAAATATGCATTCATTCTAATACAGGATAAATCCTCAACAGTTGTCTATCACGAATTAAAGGTTTATTTTTTTTTTTAATTAGACCTGAAAGAATTGTTTTTTTTAAGTTTGGCTGATCATCCCAGAACAGCCCATCTTACATTTAATTTACCTCACATTGTAAATAGACCTGGAAATTCAGATAAAGTTCGTGAATTGACTCACACTTTAGGTCATTTAAGCTGCATCCTGCCATACAAAACACATGCATAAACAGTAGGGTTCATGTGATGAAAATGTCCAAAGTATGCTGCAACCTGGATCAGGAACTTCTCCTAAGGACTCTGCTTCCTCAGAGTGCATCTCTCACCTCAAGATTTCTTGCTCCTCATCATCATGTCAGGAAGGCTGAAAGACATTTTGTAAAAAAACTAACAAATCTTAATTGTTTGGGAGTACATCTGACAGGCTTTTTTTTTTTTAATATTAGTGTGAGTTGTTTAGTTATTTCATGCAACAATACTAAAGGAAATCAGAAGAAATTTGGTTTTTACTTAGTAAATTTTAAAAAAAAATTTAGGGGAGAAAACTCTGTTGACATATGTTCACAATAAAAATCATAACCTCAATAAACTTAGAAAAGGACTTTTGAAATTATAAACTTAAATTTTCCTCTCAGTCTTGGGCCTACTTCAACTCAGAGCCTGGGTTTATTTTATATTTAATGTCATTGCAAGCTGGTGCTACAGTTTACGGTGGTTCCAGGATGCTTGTGTGAGAGCAGGCATCCATCTTTCCTGTGTTGCTGAGGATAACTTTGGAGGATAAAGCAGAACAAATGCAGTATTAGAGAGGAAAGAAGCAGAGAAATAAAAATGAGGTTTGGATATGGGTATGGGTTTGAAGGGCAAGGAAGGACAGGAGTGTTTCGTGGGGACATTATATCTCTCTAAAATATGCTTTCTCTAGCTCAGGGAATTCATGAGGAACTGACTGACAGACACATAGAAAATAAGAAGGATCACCTTAATAAGCTCTTTTGCTGTACGCTTTCTAATATCCTGTACTGGCTATTCTTCAGCAGCTACAGGAGTTAAGGATTTGTTGGGTAGGGCTTTGTTAGGGTCTTCCTGATCTGGCCAGTGGCCATCCCTGTGGCTCAGACCCTGGGCCCTGGGTTTGGCCGCAGCCCTGCTCAGCTGGTTGGAGAAGCCAAGGGAAGGACATGTACCTCTCACATATGGGTTTCTAGCACCCTTTCCCAGCCCCTAGGACAAAATGGGATAAAACTTGAAGAGATAGGGAAGAAGCATTTGTGTGTAGCAGAGTATAGTTCTGTCCAGAAAATGTCCTACTCCATACCCTGTTCCTCTGGTCAAATTCTGTGAAACCTGCCAGCAAAGCATTGGTTTTGGTCCTGCTCTTGCTCTGGTCTCCACAAAAGCAAAATGCTTGTTATCAGGTTCCTTATTAGGTCAAGGAAGAGCATTCTGCATGGAGCCAAAGTCTACAGCATTTCTAGGATCCTGCTAAGTATCAATGCAATGTTACAAAATGAAAGCTGTTTTCTCAGTGAGAGTTTTTAGAAAAAAAGCTTAGGAAATGGCACACAAATTGTTCATGCTGTAGCATTCACCACCCAGAGGGTAAGAAATGCAAGATTTAAGCTTCTATATATTCTTAATTCAGAGGCTTATTAGATATGCATCTTGATTCTGTTTTAATTATATGATTGCAATGGTCTGTTCCCCTGTGTTTAGTTCTGTGCACAGGAAGGATAATGGCTAGTTAGAGAACAGCTGTTCAATATTTTGTTTTGATCTTGTGCATTTTGTTGTTCTATAATGTATTTATTGCACAGTTTTCAACCTCTTTGTAAACTCAGAAATATTTATTTACATATGGGGTTTTGCATAAAACTAATCATTACACTGTATTTGAGTGTTTCACAGGTATGAAACATTTTCACAATATCCCTGTGAGATGAAGGGTTTGTGTTTATTATGCCCTTGTTACAGATGGGGACAGAAAATGTAAAATAAAAATGTCTACTTGTTCCTGGAGACCTGTCAGACACTTTGCACGAGGTCTTCCAGAGTCCTCTTCTTTCTTACTGCACCTTACACATTAAAACATAACCCCACTGACCAGTCCACATATCAAACACCCTGCTGATCCTTCAGTGGATAACTTCTACAGCAGCTATACCCCTAGTGGCTTGCCATCTCTAGCTCCCAGGCTTTTGTTTGCTGCATTTTTTAAATTTTATTAATATATGTAAATCTCATTTAGTCATATATCTTTCCCTCCCACCTTTGTGTCATTTTTGTTGCCCTCCTCCTTAATTTCTGCACTAACATTCTTGAGTTAGGGAACTCTAAAATCATCTGATATTTCTCATGCTTACACCTATGAGGAATTGCAATTCATTTCATCCATTAAAACCTCTCATTATGTATATTAGATGGTTTTGTTTCTCTAGTCTATGTATCAACAGAGTAAATACATATCTACTCTGCTTTCCTTTGTTAAACTGGATTTTCCTGCTCACGCTTTCTAGATCACTTGCTACTCAATTCCTACTTATGCCATATATTTCTATACCCACCAAAGTACAATGTAAATCAAATTATGTCTGTTGCATTGTGTTGCATACTCATCGAGTTTTTAATCTTACTGTAAAAATATTTAATTGATCAATGAAGGCAAACAACCCTAAAAAAAAAATCACAAAATTTCATATACATTTGTCATTTGTGTGAAAGAAAACAATAGCAACTGGGTTTTGAAGTTATATAAACTGCTTAAAAATATGTATTTTCCTTTGTTACACAAGATTTAGCAAACTTCAGAGGGATAAACACTTATGGTTAGATATTTACTGTTTTTAAATGTTGACAATATGGCCAGTATCTGAGTTAAAACTTTGAAGTCACTGAATATTAGACTAACATTCTAATTGTAAAAATGACATTGGTAGAATATTACCAGTAATTTAAGTTGAACATGTGAAAAAATGTGTTTAGAGCTTTTGTGGTTTTGAAGGATCATTGCCATAAAAAAGCCTGCTGTTTCAAGTCAAAATCCAAACAACTTTTCCTATCATAAATATTGTGCAAGATGAATTTTTAGATAGAGTGTAAGGTTCTAGAACATTTCATAGGACTTACAGCATTTATAAAACTGGTTCTGCTGCATGCCAGACAGGGGTCTTTTTCTAGTAGTTCTTTACAGACCAGAAAAAGTTTTAAATTTAGATGTTATAGTCTCCATAGGTTTACTATTGTGTGTAACACTTTCTAGCGTGCTCATTGCAAAAACCTCTCAAAACACAATGCTGGAGTTCCAGTCACTCTTTTCACAAGTGTGTATGACTACAGAGTGTTTATCCCATGATGAAACGGTCCTAGTGTGCTTGATGGGACAGTGTGACCCCATATCCATTCTCTAGGTATGGCCTGCAGTCACACAGCTCTGTGTTCTCCACATATCAACAGAAGACACCTCAGCGGAACTGTATCCGTACCAAATACACACGGCAACACTACAGTGGCAGCACAACCATGACACTGGCAAATGAAAGAAACATAACAACGTTCACGGCAGGCACTGCATATTCATCATCAGATTTTGAAAAATACATTTTCTTTCAAAAATTTCTTAGTATTTTCTGAATATTTTACTAACCCTAATTAACACAAGGATAATCACTTTGAACTCAGTCACCTTAAAGATGTTAAGAATTTCGGAAAACACAATAATGTGTGCATCTGGGAGAACATAAAAAAAACCCCCTGTCATATGGAAATAAGCTGGTTAAAAAGGAAATAAAAATAATAAAATCAGAAGTGGTCATTTTATTCAACATTCTTGAAATATCTTTTCCCTGTGAGAACAGAGTTACCTGACATCTCAGCAAATAACTGTCTTGCACCCCTTTATGAGAACTGCATGTACTCAGATATACAGTGACCTTCTCTTTAGCAGATCTGTACACACATTGCTAAAGAGATGAACATCTTTATCCAGACTACAAATGGATAGTGAGACACAGTATTTTCCCTCCTTTTTTTAAGACTCATGTCCTAATCTTTAAATATACTTGTGAGATAAATTGTTCAGCTAGTAATATTTTTATAAAACATATTCCCTACGCAAATTGCCTCAAAAGCAGATATCTGGCTTCCAGTGTATTTTCCTATTAAAACACCTATATTAATGGCAGCATCAAATCATTATAATAAGTACCGAAGACAAATATATACTTGTAACCTTTGAGGAATACTACAGATTTCACATCACAAATACTATAGTTGACATGTTGATTACATCTCTATGAAAACTGGGTTATTTTTCAGTTTCTGGCTTTTAAAAAGTTCATTATTTTTTCTTACGTGTTTTTCTTACATGTTCTTTTTCTTGAGAAATGAAATATAGCAGGATTACAAAAAAAATCAGCCCAACAAAGAGGTAAATAGCAACATTTCCTGTAATGGGATGGAACATTTAATATTGCACACATACATTCATTGTTCAGCCATTCAATTATTTTCCTTTTCTGCAGCCACCTATAGATTGTTTGAGAATGACAGACACTACTGTGACTCGATACTTCTCAAATGAAAAAAGGCAGAGATTATAAAAATAAATTATTAAATACACATTTAATGCTCATTAAAGAAAAATAATAATACTTTGAAATATAATGGTATCAGATTTAAATAATCTAACATCCAAGGATTCAGTCAACCAACAAAGCTATACAACACAAGGCCTATTCACCATGTTTTGCCCTTTTTCATGGCCTGTGCTGGTGAGCAAGTTGAAAGGGAATAAGTAGCCAATTGTAATGAGTACCTTATAATCATTCCACATTGATGTTAATTATTGCATCCATTCTGAAATATTTTCATTCTCTAGAAATTTCCGAATTGGAGAGCTCTGTAACCTCTTTTTACACTCTTCAACTCCAATTCCCTTTTACCAGTAGGAAGAAAGTTGTACTGTGACTTACTGAGAAGCCAGGGAGACCTCAATGATGAGGAGTTTATACATTGATAAAATGGGTTCTGGAGTCTCCTACATAACAACGGATGCACCTGAGCAGTGTGTGTAGTGGTGGTTACAGTACAGAAGGGCATTTTTTGAGTTAGCAAACCCACTGGAGGTGTTTCTGCACACGGTGTCCAGCATGAGCTGGGAGGTATATACAGG
Organism: Pomatostomus ruficeps; assembly: GCA_013400735.1. Classification (NCBI taxonomy): domain Eukaryota; kingdom Metazoa; phylum Chordata; class Aves; order Passeriformes; family Timaliidae; genus Pomatostomus; species Pomatostomus ruficeps. Next base: position 41,192 of record VYZT01046318.1, read on the forward strand.
CTGTGCCTGGAGCTGTGCTCACTCTCAGAGTTTGGCTGGCTGATCATGTGGACAGTCTCAGGACATAAACATACTAGCACAGTAGGCAAGGATATGTACCTGAACAGAGGCATAGCTTGTTCTCTGCCTCTGGAGAGTAAGGAAGGCAGCTGTGAAATAAAGGTGCGTTGAAATGTGTTCAGCGGCTGGCAGGGAACTAAAGCCTGCTCAGTGCCAAGAATACTTCTGTTATTAATAATGCATGTCAGCGATGTGTGCATTTACCAACACCCTAGCAAATTCTACTACCAGTGTTGACAAATGGAAAACATAACATTTTCAGAAAAATATATTTTAAGATATTTTAAAGTTTGCATATTTATCACGTGTAGGAAATACCAAGTAAGTGTTGCTTTAATGCACGGTTTGATTCATCTTTTTTAACACTTTCATACAACTGAGTTTGGCCTGACTACACATACTGGTAACAGCTGGTTTTCTGGTTTCAAGCTCAGCAGCTAGAATGTAAACCCTACCTGTAGTGTGTGCTTTCAAAGGAAGGCTTCAGAGTTAACAAATTGGCAAGAAGGTGAGAACATAAGACTGGCAAAAGGTGTAATGTTCACTATCATGCCCCTAGACAGCCTACCAAGCACTAATATGTCTGGCATTAAATCACCATTATAGTCAGTATTATTAGGTTTAAGCCTGTTCCTCTGAAAGATCTCTCAGTTAAATGGCTTTTGTACTAATAAGCATCCTGATTAAGTGGAATCTCTCCCTCCAGAGAGTCTGAATTTCTGTCTTTTTTATGATCCTATCCTTGTAACAGTTTAACTGCAGCTCAGGATTAAGGTAGGACATCACATTTTACACTCTCTTACTTCTCTCTCTGTTGAGATTAGAACTGACTTGTTTCACCCGAAGGTTTAATTATTTTTGTACATTTGTTTGTGTGCATGATTTGGTGCTGCACAGACCACCTGCCATAAAATTTAAAGCAACAGCAGATAGATCCCAGGAAAACACTGTCCAATTTGTATGTGCATATGTTCTATATATTATACTCAAATATTTACAATAAAATGCTTGATATTGTTTAACCATTTTCAAAAATTAATTGTAACTGTACCATAGAGGTAGAAAGAAGAAATGAACCTGCCATAATGTTCCATCATGTTTTCATATATTTTGTTGCTGCCGTAACATTAAAGAGAAATGAGGTCAAATAACATCTGAAGCTGAGCACACGCCGCAGTAGGGAGAAGAATCCTTAAAAATTTTAATTCTACTTTACTTAGAAGAACTATTTATCAGGGAGACTTCAAAATGGCTAGAGGGATTAGGAACTCCTAATGCAAATGTAACACATGGTCTTACTGATTCAAGTGGGTCTGAATCAATATCTTAAATAAAATAATTTAACACCATCAAAACTAAATGATGTAGTAATTAAAATGTGACAGGTTGTAAGACTTTTCTGCACACTTCCCGGATTGCACTCAGCAAGTAATCTGGCCTGCCTGTAAAAAGAAATAACACCTCTAAAATCTAGGAAGATTCATATATAGACAACAAATGTTTTGTGAAAGAAATTCCTACTGCTGAATCAATGAGCCATTAGGATGTGCCATTTTAGTCCAGAAAAATATTCCTTCTCAATCTATTTGCTCAATAAACTTGTAAATTAAATGAAAAATGTTAAACCTTCTGCTATACATAAAATTAAGATTCTCTCTGTTTTCTTGTATTATAGTCTGTCCATGACATTACTGGTGAAGAAGCTAAGTTGGTATTCTGTTTCAATGGACTCTGAGTGTTTAATTTCTTAGTAAATATACTTTGTTGTTAATTATTAATTTACACAGACACTTTAGATTTGATTAATTACTATAATGGTTATTATTCACATGAAGGTAATGTGATTTTTATGTTGATTGCAGTTCTCTTTTATTTTTCTTGAAATTCATTTATCTCTGAGAGAACCTGATATAGCTTCTATGATTTCCCCATTTTTAGCACTCAGTGGAAGATTATTTGTTTGTACTTCTTAGAGATACATGGCATAGTTTAATAATATCAGCATTCCTGATGTTTCCAGTGTGTGAATGCTACATTGATGTTTATGAAAAAACCTGCATGATATTTACTTGACAGCACGTGTCTGCCTTCGGTGACACTTTTGACAAAATACCTTTTCTTAAGGCTTTTATTTTGGAAGTATCACTGGGGTGTATCCGATATAATTGAAATAGCGTACACATGGACTACTGCTATATGCATTCCTAAGCCAATGGGAAATCTGCTGACAAAGTAAGACTGGCATTAACAAAGTTAGTCAATTCACTACATTGTCCTCAGGGAGTAGTATTGATCCAAGCACAGGCAAGTGGATTGAGAGAGAAAGTAGTTACAGCAGTAGGCAGAGACTTCCTGAAGTCTCAAAATAATGAATATTCTTGCGGTAATGTTTGTCTGACATGAAGGTGTTCTCTTCTGCTCACATGTAAATCATTATTCTTCTGACTGGATCTTTTCCTCTGTCTATGTGTTCTACCAGCTGAAATATTGTGTAGGTATTCCATTAGTGTGAATCTGGGCAAATGTCATGTTTCCCACAAGGACTGTCCACTGTAGAGCCATTATTGTAGGGAGCAGAAGCAAAATTTATGTAGGAATAGAGTTAGTATAGGACCAATTCCTCACTGAGTGATGTGCAGCAGTCTCACAGTACATGAACACTGTGAGCAAAACCAGTCTGCTCATAGCAGTCAGGCTCATCCAAGAGTCTGGGTCACCAGACATGTCCATCCCAATGAGGCAGCTTTGAGGTGAAGCCAGGAACCTAAGCCAGCAAGTCAGGGTCAGGACGGGCAGAATTGGAGAAGCAAAACTTATTTTATGGGTAGTGGTGAAGCATTACTCTGCAACTTTGTTTTTCTTTTCCTCTTCTGAACATCAAGACCATAACTCTCCACTGAAAGTAGAAGAAAGAGCCACAGGAAATGAAATTAAATCGTCTTGCATCTATGTTACCTTTTGACAGCCTTCTCTGGGGTGCACTTGCCCTGTCTTCTGCCCAGGTACAAACTATTTTCAAGACCCTGAGCAGAAATCCAAGAACCCTGCAGCTGAAACGTAGATACCCATCTGGTGAGATACTCTCCATTCTGACATCTTCACAGCACCTGTTTATGCTATGTTCTTGTATTATCCTGCTCTTAAGCTCACAGGATGGCAGAAACACATTTTGACCATGCGGTGAGTGCAGGAAAAAAGCTCTGCATCTCCTATTGTCAGCTCACAATTTACAGAACAGAGCTCTTTGCTTGTTGGTGGGAAACCTGTCCTCAGCCTCTATTATAAGCCTGCAACCCGAGCAACCTGAACCACTGCTGCCTTGCCACCATGAGCACAGGAATGAGCAGCATACAGGCTTACCTGGATGGCCAGTTTGCACATGCGCATATGCCTGATGCAATTTTATGTTTCAGTACTCACTGCTCACAGCTCTTGCTCTGCATGACTTCTTCCTCCCTGCCCCCATGACCCCCTCTCCACCTCCAATCAGAGAGACCATCTCAGCTGGTTGTACTGGTTTTGGACAGGAAAATGTACAATTGGCATATATACAAAAAGCAGAAAACACAGACAGAACTTGTATTCTCTGCTGAGAAAGCATTTCCCAGATGGCATGAGTTTAATTTTGTTACTACTATCCAAACAAGCACCATCAAATTCCAAAGAGACAATAGGTGGAGCCTATGATATGTATGTACTTGAACTTTTACAATGTAAGGGAGAGGTACCCTTTTCCACTTTTCATTTAGTCAGGTCAAGTCTTTGTATCCCAGGGAAACCAGCTCCAACATATGGGGACTGATAATTCCTCAAGAAAAGAGATCTCACAGCTCAGTATTGAAAGAATTTTTTTAAGTTGCTTCCCAGTCAAAATTGCTTCTTTTTGTCTGCCTTTTGCTGTAGCATTCTGGGAGATAACAGCGTGAGTCACACAGTGTCCTGTATGGCATCAATAGGGTTGGGATCAATGATGGGCAGGTGTTACTGTAAGTGGGAAAATGTGGTCAAGGCCTATTTTGGAAAAGGTGTCATGATCTTCCAGGGCACCTCAACCTGAAAGTCTTTGGAGGATGACAAAGACTGAAGAGAATTCAGTGGGAAGGCTGAGTTCAGATTTGATTTTTAAGATATATTCCTTAGGCCAGAGCCACTTCACTATATGCAGGTTCTGTGTTACGAGATACACAAATTTACAATCTGAAAGAAATTTATTCTAAGTGTGACTAGAAAATACATGTACTGCTCTTGGATGTTGCACCTTTAGCAATGAACTTATTGTGAACAGCTCAGTTCTAGTTTTCAGACCTCTGAGAATGGAATAGTGGAATAATACACTAGCTGTTTATCTGTGGAATACCAAATTCTTAGAAATTCACCAAGGTCTGATGCATGATTTGATCCCTGATCACAAATACATTCTAGTCTCGAGAAGATGGAAAGAGGCACATAGACATACCTTAAGGCAGGTGTCAAGAGGACGAGGCGAGATTCATTTCAGTGGTGCCCAGTGACAGAACAAGGTGCAAGGGGCACAAACTGAAACACAGGAAGTTCCACCTGAATATGCAGAAAAACTCATCGTGAGGTGACAGAGCACTGGAACAGGCTTCTCAAAGAGGTTGTGGAGTCTTCTCTGGAGATACTCAAACCTGCCATGATGTGATCCTGTGCAACCTGTTCTGGGTGAACCTCCTTTAGCAGGGACTTTACACTAGATGACGTCCAGATGTCCTTTTCAATCTCAACATTCTATCACTATGTGGAATCAGAGAATATTATTGCAATTTGGTTCAGAGGAATTAGGACTCAGCAGTTCATAGGCTGTGATTAGTATACGAGATTCATTACTGCTGCTGAGAAGGAAAAACTGTGATTTAAAATACATCAGTACAAAAAACAGAGCAAATGAAAGCATTTTCCCAAAGGTGCAAGATTACAAGATAAACATACCTTGAGACTGAAATCATGCAGAGTTTTCTAAAACTTAATTAAGTGAAAGTCCAAGTGTTAGAAGAAAACCCAAGTGGATAAATGATCTTTATTTTGGAACCTGCAGTGTTAGCCTACAGCTTCTTAAATATTAGCATTCAGTGTGGTTTGTGTGCTGAAGAGGTGAAAATAGAGACAAACTTCAACAAATCTGCCTTCACTACTGCAAGTTAACTACATAAAACTTCCATAAAATCAGCTGATTGTTCTGCGCAACCAGTACTTTTCTGTCATGATGTATTTTTTTAATAAAACCTAGCTACTAGTTTTCTTTCTCTATATGGTAGATTTAAATAATGAGAACTGTACAAAAGAGGTGGGGAAAAAATACTAAAAGAAAGAAAAATGACTTTTCCCTTTAAGTTCTAGGGGTCCCTAGGGTTTGTATTTCAATCTCCAGTAGGAAAAAATTGACTTTCTATTCCTAAGGGAAACAAGAAGATCCATTATCTTTGCTAGAAAATAGGAGTAGTTTAATCTTTTTCAATTTTAGCCAAGTGGTTCGATCTGATTGTTAAGAAGTACATTGTGCAGCCCATTGTTCTTTCTTAAAATTTTCTATCAAGTCTCCAGTTTTGATATTTTATATTCTGTCAGACTTATGCTAGAGACAGAGTGTATATTTTCTCATTTTCATCTCAGAATGTGCAAATACTAGATAACAGAATAGTAGCCACAACTCTGATGGTATGTCTGGCTGATTATTGGTTTGATACTGCTAACTTTGAAATCCTTGTAATTCCATGCAGGCCTCTCCATGTATATTATTTTGCTATGACTTTGTTTCTCTCTGTAGCTTTTTCTTCTGTTCCTCTTTTTCATTTATTATCAGCCACTGCATCATCCTGTGTTTTTATTATATATTGAATACAATATAATTTTAAAAGATACACACACCTGTAAGTAACCTGTGGTTGCCTTTGTTCTTTCTGTACAATTTGTGACATTGAATAAATCACAGATGAGGTTCCTTCTAAGAAGCAGATGTTCTCTTCCATGTGCATACGTATTTTTTCAGATATCTTTTCAGATCTGGTAGCTTCAAAATTAAGGAAAGTGAAGAAATTATTGAGGTGAAGAAAGAACTCCAAGAAAATCCTGGTCAACAGCAGATATAAGAGGCACCATTATAAAAGGTTTCTATCCAGTGAAATCAGAACCATGGGAGAACACGAAATAGAAGATTCTCATATTCTTAATTCAGATAATCCTTTTACACTGATTTTAAGCACAAGACGTAAAAAATTTCCTGTATCTCTAGTATGTTCTTCACGTGAGTGTGGATATCCACTATTCTTCTTTTGTCCAGAACTCTTCTTATTTTGGTGGATATATCATATTAGCTAGATCTATGAAGACTAGAGGAAGAACATATAATTATTTATGCAGCACTAATGAAATAAACACTCACCTTAGAACTCACTGAGAGCATACCTCATCTTCTTTTCTTGAAAGTTAAAAAACCTGTTTATTTTTTTCTTTCCCGTCAGTGGCTTAACTTCCTAACAAATCTCACCCTTTTGTATAGTTTATCTTTTCTTCTTCATCTTTTTGTTCTCAGCTTTATATCTAACATCTAATGCTGACCTTCATTTAAAGTCTGTACTGTGTTAGGTCTTTCCCTCACAAATAGTGCTGAGAAGTGGATTTTAACAAAGTAAAGGATTTCCTTTGCAGCAATCCATTAACTTTACAAAGGACACAAAAAGCTGCTTACACTAATGAATGTCACTGAAGAGATAAAAGAAAAAAACACTTCTTTCTTCCAGTTCAGAACATATGTGTAGCTTTGTCATCTCGAGGCCACTAATCAAGTTTCTGTCAGAGACACACAAAAAAGAAATTGTTTTAAAATGAAAATTGACAGGAAAACCAGATTTTTTAGAAAGGTGGTCTCTCTAAGGATTGGTGTGAGGATAACTGCTTGACAATGATTTTGCTAATGAGGCGGTATTTTTTAGTATCAAAGGAATTTTTCATGTGTCAAACGTTTCAATCACAGACTCATAGAGTGATTTAGCTTGGTAAAGACTTCTAAGAGCACCAAGTCTAATGTTAACCCAGCACTGCCAAGTCCATCACTAAGCCATATCCCTAACCACTACATCTACAGCCTTATCCTTTAAATACCTGCAGGGCTGGTGTCTCAACCACTTCCCTGGACAGTCCATTGCAAAGATTAACCCTTTTGGTTAAGTTTGTCCTCGTATCCAACCTAAACCTCTGCTGGCCAGTTTGAGCCTGTTTCCTCTTCTCCTATTTGTTTTTTGGAAGAAACTGACACCTCACTACAAGCTTGTTTCAGGTAGTTGTAGAGAGCAATAAGGTCTCCTTCAAACATGAAAAATATACATTAAATTGTGCTCTTTTTTCTGTTCAACTTCATCTGAGGAAGATTACTAGAAGTTATACACTCAAAATATATATAATTCCAATTCATATTTTCAATGCCGTATATATAATAACTTACATTATAAACATTGTTACAGTGAGGTATATGTGGTATATGTTACCAAAAGTACTATAAAGATTATTTAATATTTAATATTTACATATGCAAGCAAAAAATTGTCTTTAAGGAAAAAATATCAAAATTACAAATATAGTTACTTAGAAAAACAAACCCTTATTCCTGCTAGAGCTGAAATTTAGCCCTTCAATTTTAGATCTCTATGACCTACTACTAAATGAGTATGAATACATTAAAACAATGATAATGAGACAAAAGTAAAAAAACTCAGTAAAAGACTTAAAGAAAGCTTTTCTTCAAGTAAATAATATGTCCTAGGTCACTTTGAACATTTTGTTTTAAGGTGTTCTGGTGTCTTAAGTTGTCAAACAAACATGTCATCTTCTGGATTCTTCATTACTGAGAGGACTGAAATCAAGGAATCACTTTTGGGGTATGGAGGACATAGAAAAGAATGGAGGACATAGAAAAGTATTGATGACATAGTGGTCACATTATAAGAATGCTTTTCCATAATCAAAAATCTACATCTGTATCAAGCAGTTCCTAGATTTCTTACAATCACGTAAAAACTGAACAGATAATACTGTACTGCAATTCTTTTTGAGGCACTGACCTCCTAAAACTGCCTTAGCAAAGCCTGAGTTGATTCAGATTCTCAGCTTAGTACCATCAATGTTTAAATGTTCAAAACTATTGTCAGATTGGGATAATGAGGACTCCATATTGATGACATGAAGCTCTGTAGAAGGGAACAGGCTCCTCAGGGAAGTGGCCAAAGCACTAAGCCTGGCTTCAGGAGGCGTTTGGACAATGCTTTCAGGC
>VYZT01046320.1:0-30491 GCA_013400735.1 Pomatostomus ruficeps
GAAAGATGGGGAGAGACTTTTCAGCAGGGTCTGTTCTGATAGGGAAAGGGGTAATTGTTTTGAATTAAAAGAGTGTGCATTCAGACTACATGGAAGTAAGACATTTTTTACAATAAGGGTGGTAAACACTGACCAGAAAGCTGGTGGATGACCCTGGAAATATTTGAGGTCAGGTTGAATGGGGCTTTCAGTAACCTGATTTGGTTGAAGATGTCGCTGCTCTTTACAGGTGGGTTGGACTAGATGACCTTTAAGGTTCATTTTCAACCCAAACCAATCTATGACTGATCTTTGAGGGCCTGTGGGAGGGGGACATCCACTGAACAGCTCTTTTCCTTGCCTATGCTGAACACCAGCTCTGATCATGCCTTTATAACAAGGTGGTATTTTCCGTTTTACTGAAATTCATGTCTGAAGTCAGAAGTAAATTTTACGTCTGAAACTGTTGTCATCAGACTGAGTGAAAAGTTGTGCCAGTACATTAACATTTTAAAAAATGAAGTTGAGGGAAATCAGTATATCCAGACAAGAGGGGTATATCTCCAGCCATGCTTTCTGTGAAATTTTGCTGTGATAAAAGGCAAATTTATTTTCTAGCTGCTTTGCATACTCTACACTTTTCTTTTTTTTTTAGAGAATATGGAATTTACTGATACTCTGAAAGGTTGATTACATAGTAGTGAAGTATTGTCAGAAAGTTGGGAGGCAAATGTATGACTGTTGGGCTTAACTTCAAGAAATTACTTTTTTGAAAAAGAAAACCAACTGTAAATAATGAGCGCTAAAACAATACTTCTGAAATACTGTGTTTTGTGAATGAAGAAAAAAGACAGACTGTTAGCACTTGAATGAAAAAAATACAATAGAAGCAGTATTTTTTTCTCATTATGATGTAAAGATGTATCCAGTTTCATGCAAAAACCATGATCTCATTGTGACCTCAAGGTCACGTTCAGTAAGGCTTACCTTCAAAGGACTGGCCAAGCAGTCAGTTTGTCTGTGATGCAGCCTGAGGCTGCTGTACAACAATCACTTTCAATCCTCAGGCATTTCTGCTTTCTTAAATCATTATGAATATGGCTTATTTAGTGCTATTATGTGTAGAGAACTATTCTGCATTATATCATGAGATGTTTAAACTTTATGGGCCTTTTTGCATGTGATCCCCAGTCACAACTAAAAAGGAAGTTCTTGACAGAAAACCAAATTTTCCCCAAAGATTATTTGTTGACAAAACATTTGTTCTTTCTGTAAGAAAAGGTTACTTCTAGAAAAAAATCCAAGACTGAAAACATTTTTTTTTCACTTTCACATCCACAGAACTATAAATATCTGTGGCAGAAAAACTCTGCTGCTTAATAATGCCAACATGCAATGATATTTCACTGCTCTTCCAAAGGCCAATTTTCACAATATTTGTAAAACATACCTCTCCTTGCCTTGCACCATGAAATAATTGTCAATGCAATACTGAAACATCTGTCTACATGCACATACATATAAAATCCACAGTCTGTTATTACCTTGTAAACATTACTGAAAAGGAAAAGAAAAAATCTTTCCACCAACCCCTGTTAAAAAAAATCTAATGTATTGGGGGTTTTAGCCTTATCCATGTGGAAAATATGAGTGTAAATGGAAAAAGGAACTTTGTATTTATACAAAACATGCAATGAATGTGAAACCCCTAGAAATTTAAAGAAAGAGTTGAGTTTATTTTCCTGATGAATGATATGTTTTTGCTTCAGGAATTACTTGCATCTCATTGGTAAACTTGGGAGAAGACGAGTTTGACTTAGTCTACTGTCAGTTCAATGACTTTAGTGATACTTTAAAGGCTTTAATGTGACTGCACTGAACTGCACAGGCTTTAATAGCAGCTTTCAGGAGCAGTGATGGGTTTGGTCTCAAGCCTGACTTGTCACTTAGGACCAGAGTTCTTGTAAACAAGTTTAGCAGATGTCTGTGTAATCACTTCATTCATATAATTCACTCTGCAGAAGTACTTGTTTCTCCTCAGGAAGGCTAAAAACAGATTATTTGTTTCTGTGTGGGCATGCAGTCATGTAGCAATTGCCCATGGAAGAACACTGCATTGGACACAGCATTTGAAACACAGATCATATTATCTTGATGATAATACAATAACAGGAAATTCAAGATATAAATTAGGTTTCCAAAATTTATTATATACTTCTTCTCTTCCATGCAGTTCACTAGAGATCCCTGGCAACTGAGGTGTTAGTACTCATTAAATTACCTATAAGTTCGGTAGCCATGTCTTAATCAGGAGAGATCAGAGGACAATTAAAATGCATAACAAGTGTCTTCTGATTAGCTTTTGATTTATACCAAAAGTACTTTAAACTGTGGCAAAGTCAGTGGTCTGGAAAAAAAGAGAAGAGAAATTAAGAAATTAGATAAAAGCAACCCAGTGTTGCAGTGATTTTAAGATCTTAATGTGATACACATTCATCTTCCTTTGTACTACAAAGTCTCTCCCAAGAAGTCTTACAGCAAGGTAGTAAATCAGGATATTAGAGAGCTTAGCTCTTCTGGATGGCATTGACAGACTTTTTCTTTCTTTAGCTCTTCTATGCCTGCTTTTGAATTGCATAAAAAGCTTGGGTCTTTGTAAACTTGGAGTTTACCTCTCCAAATGCAAATCATAATTTTGCTCTTTCACTAGAGAAGAGAGAGGAGAGCTGGTGAATGTTTTTAACATGCCTCTACTCCACGTTATATATTATCTTAGCCACCCAATTATAGCTGCTGTGCTTGGGGCAATAATAGCATAATTGTCTGGAGCTGAGCTGAAAAGGCAGCAACTTAATATGATGAAAGGTGAGATGAATTTCCTGTTTTGAAGACTTTTCCGTCTGAAAGACTACTTCCAGAAGATCTGGAACAAAACATATTCTGCCAAGGATGTTCTGGTTTTACAGCTGGAAGAGACTTGTACTGTTTAATCCTATCTCATCCCAAGGGACTGACACTATTTACATTTCCTTTTGAAGCTTTCCTTCCTCATTTCACAAAAGCTTTCCATTTGATAGTGTATGGCTTGGAAATTCTAACTTGGAAGGTTGGGGTTTTTTGAGGGGAAGGGAGAAGAATTATATGACAACAAAATCTGCTTAATTGAAATACCTGAAGTTTTGGGGGGATTTTAGAGACTGTTTTGGCAGCCTGACAACTGTGTAACACAGACTCTGTGCAAAGGTGCAGTGCTGCAAATAGCAGGTCCCTAGCACTGCTAAGCTTGAGGTACCCACCATGGTACCCACCACAGCCATGGGATGTTTTTTCTGACATAAAGACATTACTGGGTTATAGAACATTTGGGACAGGCCAGGGTGTGGCCATGGCACTCTGTGACCTCTCCTGCCACATGGTGCCAGTGGCCTTAAGCAAATCGAATATATGTGGAGAGGATTCAACAGAAGAGCTTGAGGGCAGAGGAGACTTCATTCTGTCTGTTTCCTTCAGTATTTTCTGAGGGTCATGTCCTATCTGATTCTGAGTTAGCATTGTTGTCTTGTCAACATCTAGTTAAAATGGAAAACTTTTATTTGTGAGAATTTTCTTTAAGAAGAAAATGGTAATTGGTTGGATAAATCAATCTCCTTCTCTCTTTGAATTTGGATTGTATCCTATATCTTCCAAAACCTACAAGACTCAGATGCCTCTGCAATACTTTCTTGTTTATCCTATTCCCATTTGCACTGCATTTGAATCTGTCTAACCTGTGTTCCACATAAGTACTTGATGACAGTGCTCTGGGAAAGAGGGGCTCCTTTGAAGTACAGAACAAGAAAAATAAACTTGTCTGAGAATTTCAGGGATGAGAATTAGTTGCTACCTCAACATCTTCTGGAAGGTGGAAAAGTGAACTTTTTGCTGAAGGTAGCTGTATGTTGCAGGTAGAGTCAAGGTAATATAAATGTAGACAACAAATTTGTATCTGTAACATTTGGAATAGCCAGCCCTGGGATTTTTCCATGTTTATAAATAAATTTTTCACTCCCATACACTCTTGTCAGATGTAACAAAACAAATCATATTCACTCACCAAAATTGCACAGAAAGTACTGCTGCTTTTGTAATCTGGGTTGGTTTTGTTTGGTTCTTTTATTTCTGGAATATTGTGGGTTTTGTTGTTGGTGGTTGTTGGTTTGGGGTTTTTTTGGGGGTAGGGAGGATTTTTTGGTCCAGTAATCTCGCTCCCAGAATAGACAACTAACTACAAGTGAAAGAAAAATTTCTACAAGAAAAGTAAACACTTGAAAATAGGGGGTATTAGTGATTTGTAGTTGTTGTTGTTGTTGTTCTCAGAATATGCTCTCACACCATCATTTTTCTAATCTGCATCTTAATGCATAAAAGAATAAAAAAGGGTTTCACTATGCTCTTTTGGGGTTTAACGTCTCTCTCACTTCCTGTCAGCTGTTCTGATGCTCGAGTTTTGGATCACTCTTTAAAGCAAGGGAGAAAATGTCATTACAGAAAGTTTAACAGGGATACAGTGATGTGGATATGATGATTTCAACAGTTTGCACTTTTACTGCAGTATTTTTATTATTATTTTTTTTAACTCAGTGAAGACTAGTGCTTTGTGCCATTTGCAAGATGAGTTGCAAATAATGTGAGATTGGTGCTGAGGTTTTTCTGCTCTTAAGGCAGTAAGGATCCTCATGCATTCCTTGTGAAGTGCACAGCCCCTTCAGCTCTTGAAAACTCAGCTTTCTCACCTCACAAGGACAGCATGACAATATCAGAGAAGTCACTGCACCCATGTTTCACTCTCTAACCAGCAGGGCACACTGCAGCGTTCAGAAGCCGGGGCCATCTCCTCGTGTCCTCAGTCTTGCTGTCTGAAGCAGCCATTTGTCACTGCTCCTGTTACAGCCCTGGGGGCCATACCTTGTAAAGGGCTGAATACTTTTAATTGCCTCTGAATTCACTCAGCAGCTCTTGGGAGATATCCCTGGCTTGCTAATTCCTTTCCATCATCACCTGCTCTTTTTCCATGAACCGTAAAGATTACAGGTGATACCAGCTTTTGCTCATTGAATCCAGTCCCCACCATACTGCCAATATAAAGGTGAAAACTCTGTATCCTACAATCGATGGTCTTGAGCCTTTGAGTCCCTTGAGCTTCTCTATGTTTAGATTATTATGGAAAGAATATCATAATTAAAATTGTGTGAATAAGAGGTGATGAATAATTTATCATACAAATTCCTCTATTTTGTCTCTTAGGAATATCTCAAAGTAAATTGACTTCTGTTTGTTTTTTGAGTGGTTCATTGTCCAAGGAAGCATTTCTCTTTCGTGACTAACAGTTAGCACTACCTTTCATCTGGTTCTGTTTTGACTGTTTCTTAGTCTTGATTGGCCAAACAAGTAGCACTGGGATTTACCTTTGTTCTAGAATAAAGAAAAAATACTGCCATAAATATTTTGCAATGCCATTGCAAAATCTCTGAGTAAAATAATTAATGCTTTTCACTTGTTCTAAGTGAGTAACTGAGGTATCTTTTTACATCAAAGCCTCCAAACGACTAAGACTCTAAAGACACCCTTGTAGCTGGTGTCATGGTTGGGTTTACCAGGTTACACATTACAGTATGTAGACAATGATCTCAGCTATTCAGGCTGTTTAAAATACGTCACACATGCAAACACACACACATACAAAAATGGACATGAAAATTTTTAATTCATCCTTAATGCAAAAGAAACTTGTCTAAAAGTACTGTAACACTAATTGGGAGATTTTTGGTGCATCTTTAAGTAAAATTTCAGTTTAATTTATTTGTTACCTGGTAAGTCTGTTGCACTGTAAGTGATTTTACCCTGCTTCTTACTTTGAAATCAGGTTCTTAGATTGTAATATCAGCATGCAACTAATATCTAAGATGGAAATGTCTGGTACACTGTTGGGGTTGACAATTTGTATGCTCAACCTTCATAAATTAGGAAATTAGTTCCTTTGGAAGGATACATCCTGAATAAGTGTAGTGATGCTGGGGGTTTCCTCTTAAAAGGTATCACTAAATCAGTTATATAAAGGAATATTATAATGCACCCAGCACTATGACTACTGCACCTGTCTCTTGCCATACCTGGAATAGTGTAGCTGCATAAAGTTCCTGATCCACCATTGTGTATCAGGGTATAATTAGATCCACAGCTGGTTTTCTGAGTTAGCTGTTTTGCTTATAGCACTCTTTCTAACTGCTGGGGTATTTTTTTTCATCTGTCATATTTTCTGCTTTGGATTATACAATGTTCTTGTATAAAGAAGACCCAGTATCTTCACAGTTGCAGAATCTAATCATCTACCTTACAGACAAAACTATTACATGATATCTATTAATTTCCTATAAAGAAATAATCCCAAAATGACTCCAAAAATTCTTTCAAATACCTTTTAAAAACAATCATCTTCCCTCCCTTAATCAGACTCAGAGTCTATTACATTATTATGGAAATTTAAAACTTTTGTCACAGGAAAGTACTTTGAAACACAATGGTAACATCTGAAAGTGTGCTTTTTGATTAATTTTTGTTCCTGTTGCTGTTATTCAAGTCTAACGTATATGTGAGTTCTCAGCAGGATTGTAAGAAATGCTTTTCGAGGGAGTAGAAGGACTGAAATGGTTTTACGTTGAGAGCAGAGATGCTATAAAAAACTGCTGAAGTGATAGGCAATGATGTCTGTAGCATGTTATAATTTGTTATAATTTTCATGGGCATGGAGATATGTGCATATCTCTTCCTCCTTTCCATGACCCTGAAAACTCAGACAACCTCTGATTTTATATTGTTTTGAATAATATGTGATAAGACAGAAGGAAATTATGAAAACACAGGAGAATTATAAGTGCAGACTGGAACAGATGTTTCAAATATGGCAAATGTTATTTTAGAATCATTATATCTTCTTTTTGTGCATTTGGAGATGGTAAGACCTGAAATGTCAAAAATCCAGGGGTTGTTTTGGGTCTTTATGTAGGATTTTTATTACTACAATTAAACTGATGAATTTGATACTGTCTTCCTTGTCTCTCTTATATTTGCACGTATAAAAAGATGCTTAAAATCATACTACAAAAATATTTTATGGCATGTATGTTTTTTTATATTTTTTAAAAGACATATTACTTGTGACTATTTGCTATTCTTCATGCATGAGTTCATTCCCCACATATGAATAATTTAACAAGGTTTTCATGAGAACCCTGTGCTACTATGTGGACAAGTCATTCATTGAAAGCTGATTCTGCTAGATCTAAAAGCAGTGGTTAAAGGTCTTTGCCTGGAGTACCTTGAAGCATAAAGGCCATATTTAAACTGATCCTGGAGGTTGCTCCAAAGAGCACCCTGAGGAATTTCTTATGGCCAGAATAAGTGACATGGCCTGTCCATGTGCTCGTGTGGAGAGGCAATGTAGTTTTGTCGTTTATAAGTAAGTTCTCAGAAAAGTTTTTGTGTTGAAGAGGCCATACCTTGCATGGGTATAAAATTTTTTAGAATATATGGTAGTCAGCAGATAGACTTTACAGTGAGTTTATTTTGCTATAATGTACAACAATCTATATGGTTCAGTTGGATGACAACTGTTTAGTTTATTGCTAGGAAAAAAAATATATTAGCTACACTAAGAAAAAGATGTGCCTAATCTTTCATCACCAGTCTCTGACTAAGTACAGATTCAAACTTCCAGTCAAGATGAGAGAGAAAAGAGGCTGCTTTGGTGCTAGTATGTGTGCCCAGTTCTTGGACACCTAGTCCCCTGTAGGGACTCGAAGCCATTCTAAAGCAGGCAATGGATGCCGTAATTTAAGCAATGTTTATCAAATCACTAAATGGGTTTCAGCCAAGCTTTTTTGTGCCAAACATATTGCAAAGTAGACAAATTCTCCTGTACAGCACTTGAGATTACCAAAACAACCCAGTCGACTCTGAGCTGTGCTGATGCACACTGACCAGTTGGAATTAAAATCTGGACACCCTGGGCTGCTGCTGCTGCTGCTGCAGGCTGCAAACCTGCAGTGTCTGAGGTGAAGGGTGTGAGTGGGACACAGATGCAAATACAGCCACCTCTGAGGGATGTGACCTTTGCTTGCAAGGAGTCCTGCTTTTTTGTATCAGCTAAAACACAGACTGGTATGTGCACATACGAAACAGCTGAAGAACTGAGAAACACCCAAGGCTCTGACTCCTTCTGTGTTTTTTAAAGCATGGCCAGCTGCATTTTCTTCAAGTTTTTGGAAGCAAACTTTCCCTTGCAATGAGAACCATTTAGCAAGGCTGTGTCTGCAGAAGGCAGTGCTGCCATTGCAATACTGCTGGAGAAATGAAGTGTAACACATTTCAAAAATGCCTCATGTGCCTTCAAATCAGAAAGAGCTTCTGTGCAGTAAAATGATGCCATGATTTCTTGTCTAATACCTGGTGGATTGTCCCTAGAACCTGTGACATAAATAAAATCAAGTCATTGTAGTAAAACCATGTCAGTGTGGGTGTCACCCCTTGAAGCATAAGACCTTCCCATATGCCAGAAGAAAACTCATAATTTAGCTGCAGAATGTTTCAGCTAAGCTAGTTGGTTCTATCGCAGCATTGTGCTAGAATAGCTCCCTTCCTGCTTGTCAGCAGGAAGCACAGGCAGCACACATCCACTTCCAAATGGAATTTACCATTTAAACAAGTGCTATACCAGCCTCTCACTTACTTAATTTTTACGCCAATGTGATTTGCATCAGCTTAACTATGTATTGTCTGAAGTGCTGATTATATGTACTCATGTTGGATTGGGTAATGCTGTATGGGCACTATCTGGTTGATTCATTGTATTATTATTCTCTTTATCTGAAATTCAGCTTTTACTAACTGCAGACTTTTATCAGTTTGAAGTAGGTTCAGATTCTCCATTTCTAACAGAACAAGTTGTTTATTTTAATGGCTTTTTTTATGGTGGTATTTTTTTCCTTTAGGTTATTATAGGTATGACTGTTATTTTGGTGCAGAAAGGCAGACTTCTACTTTGACATTCATAGAATCCAGATGAAGAAAGTGAGGGACCCGACTAAATTTGCTTCATGGTGATGCTTCACCCGTGCAGTCAATTTACTTATGTGCCTGTATGACACAGGCTCGGTGTAGAGCAGCATTAACAATTCCAGCTATGCTGCACAGCTCCTTCATTTGTTTAAGTATTGTGCTCTTTTATAAAGGGATATCTTCAAATATGAAAGAGCATTCATACCCAGAAAGGTGAAGGGAGGCTGGCAGATCTCCTAAGAAATACAGGCTTGCCCACAAGAGTCCAAGAGAGGTCTTGGCAACATTTACTCTACATCTGCACTAATATACCAAGTGGTCCATCACATTTATTCCTTTAAAACCTTCAGTGATATTTTATTTTCAGAAATAAACAGCTTTTCAGAAGCAAACTGGTAGAAGAGTTGATAAAGCACTTGAGACATGAGAGATGTCTGAATACAGAAAAAAGAAAATAAACTTCAGTTTTGCTCTGGTCTATCAGTTATAGAAAAATGTAACTGAATCTTTCCAGCTTTCTGATGCTGAAGAACGCCAGTAAAGCAAAAATGATTTTTTTTCTTTGCTTGACACAGGCCAGCAGCTAGTTTGCTTTCAATATTCTTGAAAGTAACCTGAAGACTTCTAAATTATATCTGTCTTCCTCTTAAAGGCCTAGAGCTAGGGATTTTTGAAGAATTATGGCAGCATGGCTCCTTTTTTTACTCCCAGCTGTCTGTTCTAAAAGGAATACAATATAGACCCAAAGGCTTTATGTGTGCTAGTATCCCCTGATGCTGGAGAAATAGCAAGGTACTTTGAAGAAGTTACTGTCTTTTATTTTTTTCATCACAGGAAAACCTCTGCATTTACTGAAATAGTTTCTCAGGTAGATAAATAACAACAGCTAGTATGATATACACTCTTACTTTGAAATTGTTCTTACAATATTCAGCTCTTTAAGTTTCTTTTGTGCATAGAGTATGTTGATGAAAATGAGAGAGGTAGCTAGAGATCAAAACCTTACTGATATCAAAATTTGAACCCTCCTCTTTCAGAAAATGTTTTAAATCTTTTGTTGTTGGTTTTACTCTCTTTTTTCCTTTGACATTATTGCAGAAATGGTGCACACAAATGTTTTCAGAATATATGAGTTTTGTATTGCTCCAGCAATTATGCCATATTGCAGAGTGGTTATGCTAATGCTGTACTACTGTTGCATGCAAATAGTTGAAATGAGAGCACTGAATTGCACCCAATCATAACTAGATCTCCACTACTAGTTTTTCACTGCGCGATGGGTCTTCATCTTTCCAAGAAAAGGATTCTGCTTCTCTTGTATTTGCCTACCTCTGTTTCACTGTGTGCCTGTGATTATGGTGTGAGTGCATACATGTCTGTTTGTGGACTTCTGTCTAAGCATGAAGGGGTTTTTATGAGTTTGTAAGGACTCACAAAAGCAGAAGGATGTAATATGTTATATAAATGTAATTTCTTTGCTTTTTTGGTGCAAATTTCACACGCTATCTGAAAAATCCATCATTTATGTACAAAATATAAAGCAAAGAGAATCACCAGAGATGTGCTTCATACAGAAAAGTAACCAAATATGCAGTACCTTGAAGAAATATTTTTAGTAAAAAAATTCCAAGAAGCCAACTTCCAAAAAAAACTAATCTTAACCTCTACAAAGTCCTAATATGCACAACACTTGATGTAAATATTCTGTTGTAAAATATTATATCATACACTGATG
Organism: Pomatostomus ruficeps; assembly: GCA_013400735.1. Taxonomy (NCBI): domain Eukaryota; kingdom Metazoa; phylum Chordata; class Aves; order Passeriformes; family Timaliidae; genus Pomatostomus; species Pomatostomus ruficeps. Next base: position 10,808 of record VYZT01046320.1, read on the forward strand.
ATACCTTATCACAATATTGTGCATTATATTAATAACTATATGATAGTGTTACTTACTTTATAGAATGAGGTAATGTCACATGTATGGGACTAGTACGACAAAAACAAAAACTGCTTCCAGAGTCCCCATCTTTTCTTTGAATTTCAGACATTTACCACTACTGTTTTTTTATTCATTACCTCCAGTGAAGTAAAAGCACTTTTTAAATTTATATGTAAAGTTTTATTTACAGCACCGGACAAGGTTAAACACAGGCTTAGAGATAAAAATAAAACATAAAAAATAGAGAACAAACAAATATCTGGTATCCTCTCTTTAGTTATCAGTTAGGCTTTACACAAGGTAGTTTGAGCTGTGGAAGTCAAACAACCACCTTAACATTGTTTTACTCTTATAATTGTTTTTCAAATGAGTGGTTGTGGCTGGATATAAAGGTTTTTAATTTAAGGAAACACATTCTATTTTGAGTTTGACTAGTTTCAGGGGGCTTTAAGAAAAGGAAATGTATCATCATCTAGGCTTGTCAAAAACTTGAGGTTTTGTTTCTTTTTGGTTTGTTTTTTTTTCAGTTCAAGGTGGTGGGCTTGCAAGCCCTTGAAATTAAGAAAAAAAAAGAAAAAGAAAAGGACGGGGGCCAGGGTATATTAACCTCTAAGACTGGAAAAGTCTCATATTTACTAATATTTAACACCTAATAATCTGCAATCTGTCAATAAGAGGCAAAAAAATCAGGACTAGATGGGGTTGTTTCTTGATCAGATTTTTTCTACTCTTTTCATTCTCTTCTCTCATTAATCAAACATAGTTACCTAATGATATAAACAAATATGTACCTGCATTGGAGTAGTCCTTTATTTAAGCCAATTGGATTTGAGAAGAGGCTGTTGGTGTCCCACCACCCCATTTGTACCCTAGCATGGTTGCAGCACTTAGCAAAATAAACACATCCATTACAGGGTGATCTATTAATTATATAACCAATACGTTGCAATTTTTTATTAAGAACTTGTCATATCATAGTCTAAAATGTAGGACTCCCCTTCCCAGGCAAGTGGTCAGGCTACCAAAAGTCATTATTACTATTCTATTATTTGTCCCAAATGATACTTAAGTATCTTTAAAAAATAAACCAGCAGCAATGAGGTCAAAAACCATCTCCCATTGCAAGTGTTAGGTTGGTGGCTAAGACGTTACTGTAGGGCAGGTAAAACAGTGTTTCAAATATTCTCTGGCAGAGGAAAGAAATTAATTGGATTCAGGGTGACTACCCACGCTCTGTTAGATGAAACTGTGCCAGCATCTGCTCCTCCTCCTTTGGCCGTCCTTTGATAGGAAAGAATAATTCTTTAATGTTTTTTAAAAGGTACCAAACTCTGGGTGATTACTCAGAGCTGTGACTTCCAACTGAAGGGCAACCAGCGTAAAGGATCTAATTGTTCCTGAGAGGCAGAAGGTTTAAAAGCCCTGTCGTGGATGTTTTGTGTTACCTTGGGTAGTTCTGTCTCTACCTATCAGCTTTTGAAAATTGCATTCCTCCTTCTCTGCATTTTATATAAGGAACCAGGAAAGAAGCTGTTACTTATATTGCATCTGAAATCCTATCAGTTGGGGGCTATAGACTCAGATTACCGCTGAAATTAACTTATTCATGTAAATTCTGTGGTGCCGTGAGCCACCGGCAGGGGCACCGGGCTCCCGCTCGTGGTTCCAGGGGCTGGTCGGGCTGCTCCAAAGGTGCGGGAGGGCTGGTGAAGGTCCTGTATGGGTTTCACCTAACCCACCAATGATATGGGTGCGCCGAGGAAGGAGAGACAAGTGAAGGGGCTTCCCAGATGGTTTATTCGGGCACCAGGGTTGTGCCAGGGAAGGGCTGGCACTGCATGTTACAGTTACACATACACCAACATGAGGGGGCAGGGGAGGGTACAAACACTCTATGAGGTAAGGGTGTTGGGTTTGAATTTGGCGGGCTTTGTATAGGATTGTGAAATACAGAGCCCTCCATGGGGGAAACCAGATACTGAGGGGGGGAGAGGGGAGACAGCAGTGCCTGGCCATGAGGAAAAACAAACCTGACCAACAGCACACCGCAACACTGTGGTTCACAGATGTGGATAATACCAATAACTTTAGAAGGAATACATTAAAAGCCATGGACTGAAATCCTTCATGGATCAAAACCATGGAAATTTAGTAAATTTTACTTTTTCCTCTGGCTTTTATGGTTATTCTTTCTGCACAGGCAGTGGAACCAAGGATATTTATCCTGTGAGGAATACTGGGACCATGCCTGGACGGGGATGAGATTTGGAAATCTAAGGCATATTTGGAGTTGAATTTGGCAAGAGATGTTAAGAACAATAAGGTACATAGTAGAAGAAAGACATGGGCCTGTTAGAATGGTTCCAGAGAAGGTCCATAAATGTCATCAGATGGCTAGAACCCCTCTCCAATGAAGACAGCCTGAGGAGAAGGCCCCATGGAGATCTTTCAATACTTAGAGGGAGTTATAAGAAAGACAGACACTCTTTACCAGTGCTTTTTGTGTCAGGAGAAGGGGCAACAGTTTTTAACTGAAAAAAAGGTAGGTTTAGATTGGAAGTTAGGAAGACAATTTTTTATGGTGAATACAGTGAAAGAATTAGAGAAGCTGTCCAAATATATTGTGGTGATCCCATCACTGGAAGAATTCAAAGCCAGGTTGGATGAATTATGTCCCTGCCCATGGCAGGGGCTTTGGAGAAGCTGATCTTCAAAGGTTCCTTTCAACCCAAACCATCCTATGATTCTATGATTTTGATAGTAGGATCCTAAACCACAATCAACAGAAGTTTTCTACAATAATATAATTCCTACAAACACCTGAAAGATGACGGTATTGTCATTTACATTCAAACTTATTCTCAACAGCAACTACTGTTCATACATTTCCACTGCATTGCTGAAGTTTTATGCAATATTTTTAATAAATATAGTTATGTGGACATCAAAGGGAGAAAAATAATTATGAGAAATCTCTATTTCCACAGAACAGATGCAGTATTAGTCTAAAGCTTTCCCAGCTATGGTCAGTCTTTAAGAGATTCAATATTTGGGTTGCATGCTGTCATCCTGCAATCTGTTCTGTCCTGTGCAGATGCGGGGATGCTCAGGAACAGTTACAGCAACACCCTCTGAAGAAGGTTCCTTCCCTGGCCTTGGTCCTGAAATGCAGGGAGGGGAAGAAAAAGGGCAGCAGCTGTTTAATACCTAAAATGAGTTCCTACTGCGGAAGATTCCCAACTGTTTGCCTTCAAGAGTAGCGACTGTGCTAGACATGTCACCTCTGTGTCACTCAGGGATTAAATTAATGTGAAAAGGATTTTCAGCTGCCTTACCTGTGCCTTTTGTGCTGTTGGATTTTGCAAAGATTACTTGTGTAGTCAGGAAACAAAATGTCAGTTTTGCACAATAGGGAAATGATAGCAGTGTTTGAAAGAGTAGAAAATCTTGCCTACAAATGAAATGGAAATTGTAGTAATTTCTGATGCATTGGAATTTGACTAGTTCACCATGATCTCAGTTCTCTTGGTCTTGTTTGTATTTCTGTGTATGTACCATATGTAAGGAATTCACATTTTAAAATACATCCACAGTAATAATGCGGGGGGGAGTTATCATATTCAGCATGTGAATTTCCATTTGTTTCTTTTACCTTTCATGAGTTAAGATTAAAATGTATTGTAAAGGGGAAATAGTAGCAATAAACACCATTCAGAATGCTGTATAGAGATGTGATCAAAGTACAGAACAAGGTACTGGAAACTCCAAACTTTTATTCCTCACCTCTGTTTTCAGATAAGCAACTTTTCTGTGTTTCTCTCATGTTACTACCTGGGGACAATAACTCTTACAAGCTTCACCAGGTTGTTGTCAGCATTAATTATAATGTTTGCAAAGTGCTTTGAAGATAAAAACTGCTAGGTAAGTGCTAAGTAGTATTTTTATTCTGCTGGAGTCAGAGTAATGTCAAAGAGAATGTCAGCTTCAAAGACTTTGCTGTCAGATCTAGAGTGCTCACAGGATAGATGAAGGTTATTTAATTTTACCTACACAAACTGAAATAATAATGGCCAATATAATCCTTTTTCTAATCCAAGTACTACTGAGATGCTTGTATTTTATAAAGCTATTTAATATAATAATACATTTTTGTTGCATGATTGTTACAAAACGGGTGGATTTCCAAAATCTGCCAATTAGAGCCAGAATTAAATAATACACCATACACATGGTGGAGAGAAAGCAAATGCGGCTTAAGTTTTAAGGGCGTTGTTAAGCAATCTTCCCAGCTGACCATTCACAAGACTCTGGCACACTCCTAAGGCCAGATACTTCCACTGCTGGGACGGAAGTCCCTTTACAGGGGGCAGCGCCCAACTGTGATCCAGCGAGTACCCCACTCACTCAGTCAGACCAGGTTTCTCAAGCAGTTCCACCCCAGGTTTCCCGTGGCAGAGTCTCAGATGTCTGGTTCCATAAAGCCATTTATTCATGGTGCAGTAACACAGGAACAGCCCAAGCTGGTGCCTCTGAGGAGCACACCCAACAAAGGAATCCCTGGGCTTTTAACCCCTCACAAGCCCTATAAGTCTTCAGGTCCTGCCCCCTCTTTGTGTCCATTCGGCTCGTTGGTCACAGGTGCTCTTCTCCTTTGTTATCCAAAAGGTCAGCAATTCCCAGCTCCTGCTATGTCTCCCTGTCCATTCACCTGGCTGGTGTCACCCATCTTCATGTCCTTCGTTATCCCAAAGGCTGGCAGTTCACAGCTCCTTCTCTGGGACTCCTACCCAGAGCTCAACCTACATTTCGATCTGCATCCCAATCAGCAGTTGCAGCCAAGCTACCTGGACCAGATGTATTTCTCCACAACATAAAGCTTTATTTTTTGGGGAGGGGAGGATTGGAAGAATATCTCAAAGGAGATGTTCTAACTATGTTTTAAAGAAAAACTAAGTACAGGTGAAGAAAGAAGTGAGAAGCAGCAGAGAAAATTTTAAATGGAGCTTAAACTTGCTCAAGGTCTGTGCTTTGTAAAATCCTTTAAACAAAAAGTCAGAGACTATTAGTGTTTATGCTTTATATTAAAGCACTGTAGTAGTATGACCTAATATACTCCCCTTGCAAATTTTAAAAATATGATTTAAAATTTGACTTGATTCAAGTCAAATTTGTGTTTCATTTTAGTTTCATTAGAGATTTTTGTTTTAATTTGATTTTGTTTTTAAAATTCATACAAGTTCATTAAAAACAGGACTTCTCTTAGTCACCTTGAATGTTAGAGCTGAGAAGATGAAGTTGTGGCTGCTGGACTTTATATGTTTTGGCACTTCTACAAGCTTGAGGTTTCACATCTTGCTTCATGGTCCCTGGCAGTTTAAAAAGCATTTCTAAAAGCTTAGCCCCCAAAATCATGACCTTTCAGCTTTTAAGATGATCTCAGCCTTTAAAGGACCTTGAGTTCAGATTTGAGTCAAGTAATTATGTATTTTACAAACTTAAAAATAATTTATTTTTTCAAATAAATTACTTCACTCAGAAATGCATCTTCACTGCTACTATATAACACTATTCCTTATCTTTATTTTTCTTTCTTTCTCTTTTTTATTTTGTTTTTCATTTTTTCTTTCACATGACTGTTATTCAGAATTAAAGCAGTAAAAATACTAGATTTAGCATTTAAGCCTGAATGGTACAGGACCCTTGTTTTCTTCATTGACTTGCTTTGGGAGTGTTAGGTCTCATCATTTCATGGGATTCAAGAATAAATATATGAGGAGACTATATAATTATTAACAGCTGGGACAAGCTTGACCTTGCTTGGAGGTCCAAATGCACAACCAACCTCAGCCTCTAGTGAAGAACTGAGACGTTATTCAAAGGGAGAAAATCCTCAGAGTTCTACCTGTACCTGGTGTTCGGTGGCACAAAAAGAAAATTTTGTGGGTTTTCCAGTATCAGATCTTGTTGAATGGCTCATTTCCTTGACTGGGGAAGAATTCTCAAGGATTATCTCTCAGAGGTCAGATTCAGAGAAACACTATTTCCTCACCTGACCTTTTTTCACCCTGTCAGGAAGAAATATTTACTCTTACCTACCTTACACCAGCAGCAACTAGTTCAGAGACAGCTCTGTTCTACACCTTCCCACATATGTTCTTGCCTCCCTCTACTGTACCCTATCTCCTTTGGTCAGAACTGGTCCTAAACTGCAGCAATTCATCTTTGAGTGTTACAAGCTGATTGCACTTGGTAAATAGATGTATCCCCTGGACAAGTAGTTGTCTTTGGCTTAAGCACACTGTATTCAGTATAGCCTGCTTCTGATATTTAATCTGCATAAAGAACTGATTTAGTTACATTTTACATCCTTATATGTAATAGCATTTTTATTTTAAAGAAGCTTCTTTTAACAATTGTTTTCACCTCCCCCTCTTAATAACTTTATTTGCATTCAAATGACTACTAAATTGACTGCTCTGAGTTGGAAAAGATCTATGATGATCATTGAGTCCAACTCTTAACTTCACACAGGGCAACCTAAAAGTTAAACCATGTGTCTAAGAGTGTTGTCCAAATGCGTCTCGAACACTGATAAGCCTTATGCCACCACTGCTTCCCTGGGGAGCTTGTTTCTCGTATTCAGGCAGCCTTTCAGTGAAGAACTTTATTCTAACTGCCTCCTAACCTGCTGGAGTAAGAGCAACACAAACCATTTAACTCACTTCATTAGAGCATTGGGCTAATAGCACCAAGGTTGTGGATTCAATGTAGGCCATTCATAATCGATAATCCTTGTGGGTAATTTCCATCTCAGAAAATTCTGTGATTATCTGTGATTACCTACATACTGTTTCTGAGTTAACTTCCCCGTGTGTGTACTGTTAGGGTTATAAAGTGATTCTGCATTAGACTTTCATTTCTCTCAAACTGAATGCTTAAGGTGGTAGACAGGGTTCATGCACTACACTATTTTAAATTCCAGGCTTCCTGCAGCCCTCAGACTAGGCTTTGAGATATAATCTGAATGTTTTGTGTACTCAGAACATGATGGTACAAGCAGATTTGGGGATTTTTGGTTGTCTGAATGTTGTCACAGAGAGATGTGACCTTTTTTCTGTGTACTGTCTGTGTCAGGCTGAAGAATACTTGTGCTGTTTTCTTTTATGATCACAGGACAGCTACATTTGCAGTGTCACAGAAGGGCACCATAATTGATTTAGTTACTGAAGACTGACAGAAGAAATACATTTAAAAATCGTGTCTTGGATAAAAATCTCTCTTTGCTTATATCTTCCACTTGCCTTGTAAGTCCTTTTATTATCTCTCTTGGATTTCCAGCTTACAGAAGTAGAAGGTATTGCTCCCAGCACAGTGTCTGCTGTGTGAATTTTCTGCAGGCAGCAGCAGTCACTAGTAAATCTTGTCCATGCTCAGAGGAAATACCAGCTGTCCTTGCCTGCACCACCCTGAACCAGCTGGATGCAAGCCAGGTCTAAACTGGAAGCCGTGTAGCTGTGTTAGCACGGCGCTGAGCTGGAGTGCCACACGAGCCTGAAAGCCGTGTCTCCCAGCAAGGCTCATTAGCTCAAACCCAGTGCCACATTAATTGTACCTCAGCATCTTCTGGCCTGCTGCTGGATTACATTCAGCCAGCCTGGAGTGCAGACAAATCCAGTCACAACTGCCTGTAAAATGTCAGGTAGCTGCAACCCATGTTTCTTCACACAGCAGTCAGCCTTCCTTTCCAAAAACCCTCTTTAAAATTGGACTGCAAATATGTAGTAGCAGCCTTGTGCTTAGAGGCTTATCCCTCTAAGGAAGTGGCTCTTAAAATGTCTGGAGCCAAGTAGGGAGTATGCTTTGATAAATATAATGTTGATAAATAACCCCAGCTGTTTCTTCAAGAACTCTTATCTGTCATTGCCATTCTTGTTCGATGCTGCAACTGTTTTTCTCTAGTCATTTGGATTCAGGTGAAAAACGTACCCGAGGTATATATCACTTGAAGAATTAATATTAAAAGTCAAACAAGCTCCAAAATATATTTAAGCTTCTGTGCATTCCAGAGATATAATTTAAAGTATTTAAGTGCTGTGGTACTATGTCATACTGTATTTAATGGTATAACATTACTTAATTAACTTCTGAGTTGCAGAAGATCTCATAACAGCAATTTTCAGGTATTGTGTAGTTTATTGTGGCTATAAAATTTATTATTGGCATATTAAAAGAAAGCAGGAAGCCTAATTAATAGCTGCTTTAAGGGTATCTTTTAACTGCAGTATTACAAAGATTATTCAAGTAAAGGTCTGTTCAGAGCTTGAACTGTCATTTGCTTTGAAAACTTTCCTGCACGCTCGGTGAACTCGTAATTCTAAATGTTTGTTTCTGCATTTCAAACAGCATAGTTTACTATACTGATGAAGTAGCCACAAGGTAATTTTTATATTTCTGGAATGGAGATCTTATCATAATATCCAAAAGGCACATACTGTGCTGCCATCTGCTTATTTTTTTATTTTTTTTATTAAATGGAATGTGAGATCAAACTTTTAAAAAAATATGTTATTTAAAATATTTATCATCACCGAGCGTCTGTGCATGATAAATATGGATTTATTTTTAGCTTACAAAAATGTTTTTCTCAAAAAATGTTTTTGATAATTATGTTTTATAATCACTTTCTTAATTCTTAAACGCAATGTGCTTTGCTCTTTTTTTTTTGGTTTACAGAAACTGGCTTTGGTTTTAATTTGGTTTATTTGCCAGAAACTAGCATATATTGTAAAGTGGGGGTAAAACACACACAAAAACCTACCAAATGTCAAGGAGAGAATAAATGAAGGTTTATGAGAGAGGGGGAAAAAACTTGTAAAACCTGAGACAGAGTAATACCTTCATTCATCGTGGGAATTCTGCTAGTGGAAAAGGAAGGATTGAATATTTATATGTGTGATGACAGACAAAAGGGCCAACAAACCTGACTTGTTTCAAATCATGTCTTTGGAAACCAGTCCATCAGAACTTCTCCAGTGAACTGACATTTTAGTTTCCAAACCTTCAAGTCACATCTAGGATTTTCTCGAGGACATGTTGTTTTTTTCTTGTGCTTAATGAGTAACTCAAAAAACGTGTTTTTCCCATCACTCTAAAAGGACAGTGTTTACTTCACCCCTTTTTTCTTAGTCCACAAAGTTATTTTAAACCTTATAACAAGACAAACTTATGATTTACTGTCATGTCAACTCCTTAAACAAAGAATAGTTTTCCTTTGTCAGATAGCTAGTGACTCAGTGAAAGGTACAAAAAAGTATCTGTTCCCAAGAGTTGATTTTCTGGCTTACTGCTGGAAAATATACTTTGATTTCATTACACAGTTTTGTGGTTTGTCCTGTCTTTTGTATAAAGGTCTCATAGTAAAAAGAAAAATAATCCCAGCATTGATAAGGTAGGCACCTGGATGCACTGCAAAGTGAGGCCAGGACTATCAGTTTCTGGAAGAGGTTTGGTTTTGGTGCACAGCCAAAAATGGAAATCTGTAAATGAAATGTGCAGTATGCATGTGTCTTATCATTGTAAAACATTCATAGATTTACTTCTGATTGTCTTCTGTGTCTGTATAAGAAAATAGAATACCACTCCTAACCCTTTACTAGAGACACATAGAGAATTATATTAAAACCTAAAATTACTTCCAGAATTATAGCAGGTTCTTCTAGCATAATTTTTTTCAATTTCTGTTCCAGGGCAGATATTTTCCCATGTTGTGCTATTTGCATCTTCTGCTGTATAGGATGTCCTTGAACGTCTGCTTAGATCAAGCAGGTTAGACAGGACTTAAAGGAAACTGTATGGAAGAGCAAGTGGAGACAGAGCTATACTCTGGGGCTCCTTGAATGGTTCTAAGAGCTAACGGGGTGGCACCTGAGTTGCATCCCTAATGACCAAATGCATGATCAGCTCTTAGCTTCTAATAAGGATGGTCAAAGTTGATTGTGAACACCGATTTTCAGGAATTTACATGACTCTTCCTGCTCCCTCTGCCCTTGTGACCTCCGTTTTCTCTGCAGTAAGACATTTACATTTCCCTTACCCGAATATATATTTTTCTTCCCTTTTATCAAAGGAAAAATGGGGATATAGATATAAAACCTAATGAATGCTAGCAGATTGTATGCAGGTAATTCGAGAGACCAGTTTCTGCCTCTGGAAGGGACAGGTTACAGGCTGTATCAACGTGTACCTTAATTCTGCATAATTTTTCAGAAGCTTTCGTTTTGGTGAAGTTGATGATCTGGAAGGGCACAAGATATCTGGCAACAGCATAGAGAAACCTCCTCAGAGGCTTAACAATAACTTTACATATCATAAATTATATAGACTTTTGAAATGACAGTTTTGAATTTTGAGGTCTCTGATAACTTCAGGCATGGAGCAGGAGGTGTTGGAATAGACAGTCTCTAGAGGTAATTGTCACTAGAGCCATCTAGTGATAATTACTGAAAACAGTGGTCATCATGCAGAAAAGATCATCACAGTGGTATTCCAGTTTCCCCACTCTCTACATTTATTATCTTGTTCTTATGGCACTATTTTCTTCAATTTTCTTTCCTATTTTGTGCTTTCATAAAGCTTTGCATTCTTCTCCAAACTTCATGAAACCATATTATACAGCACCATTTGATGTAGCAAGAACCACACAACACAGCAAACTGTCATCCCTTTCAGTTCTGTCCTGTTATTAGAAATAAAACCACACTGAAAGTTACTCACAATGTTATACTTTCAATTAATATAAACAAATAATACCTTCACCCCATATGAAAGCATGAGGAAGTCAGCTTTACTCAAAGCTTACAAACTAATTATACTTTTTAACTATCAGACACAAAAAACCCCTGAAGATCTTTAGCAGTGTCATAAAATAGTTCTCATTTAAAATTTTATTTTAAAAAAAGACAATAAATAAAAAAATAAGTGATGCATTTTCATACAGAAACTCCCTCCATGCAGTAGATTTTTCTGAATTTTCACAAAGACTTTCTCAGTCTTACAGTTTATGTTTCTTTTAAAAGCTTATAAAAGTGGGATCTGGAAAAAATAATGCAAGCATTGAAAAGTCATGTTTTCTTTGCATTTAATGTAAAGATAGGCATAAAAATATTTTCTAATCTTGAACAGTTTACTCAGCTACAATACCTCCTTCCCCAATGCTGAACTGCTTCCTAAAAAATGTAGACTATTGCTTCTACAGAAACAAAATTATATCATACTTAAGAAATAAGAATGCAAGGAACACTTTGAAAAAACCCACAAAAACCAAAAAAGGAATCAAATAAAATATTTTGTGAGCTTTCATTACTGAATGCTTCATTACTTACTGCATGCCTGAGGGCTGATGTGGCTACAGAGCTGTTGAATCAATTAGTGATTTTAGAGGAAGAACTGATTAGAAACAATGAGGATGAAATAACTGTTAATTGGTGAGGAAGCTGTTAAGGCTGACACATCCAAGGCTGCCTAATGAAAGCAGATTTCCTGCATTTTGAGATAATTCTGAAAGTATTAGGTCCCTAAAACATTTGACCCTCACTATATATGCCACAGAACTAGGACATTATTTCCTCTGAATTATAGTATCCAAGGGAATGCAGGCAGGTTTGGAAAACTCATGAGATCCCTGAAGATTTAAGAGCTCTAGAGCCGACTATCCAGAACCTTGTTCTGGATAGTAATTCTTCTAAGCATCCGCTATAATTGTTCATTACTTAAAATGAACTGATTAAGTGAAAAAAGAAGTGTTAAAATTTTTAAAAGTGAAAGGTGTTAAAACAAGTATCCTAGTTGCTGTTAATTCGAGCCATGATTCTATAGATATAGAATCTACATATAGAATTTCAGCCATAATTCCGGAATTCCCTGAATCAGATATTTAGAACTGTGGAGGCTATAACTGGAAGGTATTCCTATTGATTATTATTTTTTATATACATTTTCTTGAATGTTTATTTTTGTCCACTCTTATAGATAGAATGCTGGGCTAAATGGGTTGTTGTTCTGATCCAGTACAACAGGCTTACTAAGCAGGTGGATTTTTAAGAATAAGATCTTTAAACAGTAAGGACTTCTCAACCTTAATTTTAACAAAACCAGCATTTTGTCATAGCATTGTTTGCATTCTGCTGAAATCCACAGGAAAGAAATTGCTTTGCTGTTGTCCCCCACTTGGAATGCTAATAAATAAATGACACATTTGGCAGTGAGTGCTCTCTTAATCTCAGTGACTGGTGGTAAAATAAGAGGTTGCCTGCAATCAGGAAGGTATTTTTAGTTAAAAGAACTGCAGCATGAAGTGTGATGTTTCAGCGCTAAAGTGTCAGAAGCAAATCCTTATTAATTCTGACCTCTCTACATTATGCATCTTTCTGATCAACTCCCTGATAGTGCTGCTCTGTCAGACAATGGAGCTTGGGATTCAGAGTAAATAGACCTGCCAGAGCAGGTTTCCACTGTGATTGGATCAGAGCCTGGAAGTAATTCTACAGTTTCTTCACCATAAAATTCTTCTCAGTGTCTGCCCAGCCTTGCAAAAGGAAGTTAAACATATCCTGCTATGCAGCAATATTACAGTTTTACTTGTTGCTTAATGTTTTCACTGATGGTTTCTTCATCATCCTCTGGGCACAAACACTTTAGTATTTTAAGCCATCTGTTAAATTAACATACTTTTTAAGAAAAATATGCTTTCATAGCTCCTGTTCATCTTCTTTTACAAAGTGCACATTTGCAAGTTGTGTAGTGTCTATGGTAGCTGCTCTGAAAGCTCCACCAATTAAGATTTGTGAATATTGAACAATTTGGTTATTATGATTCTGTAGATATGAAATTAAGATTACATTCTTAAAACAAAAGTGATATCACTTTTTCTTTCAGCTTCAGAGAAATTTCATATTCAAGCTTAAGAACCATTTTGCATTTAAAAGACATGTATGTGGAGGTTATTCAAATTGCCATCCCTCTCAAAAAAACAGTCTGAATTAATTCATTTGGTCTCCAAGACAGCAGCCATGGCTTTCTAATGCCAAACAAAGGTTCTAATTAATGTCATCGAGGTATCTGCAGGCACCATTGCTGATCTATGGTTTTTTGTATCTGATCTATCTGAAAAATGTCTGTGTTCCATGAAAAAAGGGAAGATATGTCCATGGTGTGAAAGTAAGTGAACAGATGAAAGTGAGAATAATTAAAGCATTTTTTTAAAAAAGGTGATAGTGATTTTTTTGTGCTCTTCATACTTCTGTTGATAATGTGAAAATGGGTCCTTTACACTTCTGTCTATCAGTTGCTGTTCTTTTGTATAACGCAGAATGACCATTATGTTTGATTTTCTGAGTTTTCCTTAGAGTCTTGAGAGACCTCTGTTCTCTTGCTTGGCTTCTTCAGGAGATTCAGTGTCAACGTCTGTAGTGCATACCCAGAATACTTCCATTGTTTCTTTCCTTATGTGCAGCAGGAAATTGATGTTGTGGGTTTTTAAAATTTTGATTGCTTTGTGGAACTTTGTAGAGAATGCCTAGAGGGTTTGGTGGTGACTTTGGTGTTTTTTGGACAAATGTTGGGGTTTTTTGGGGGGGAGGGTATGTTTCTTTGGTTGGTTGGTTGGTTGGTTTTGCTGGGGGATTTTTTGTTTATTTTGTTTTGTTGGCATTTTTTTGGTTGGTTTTGGTTTGGGTTTGGGTTTGGTTTAGTTTGTTTTCTTTTGCTTTTTTAGCATGCTATAATTGTCTGGCAACATTACATGAATTCACTTCTTTCACAACTTACACGGATTGGCAAAGAAGCATGATGGCTACTTTTACCTGGCATTTTGGGGTCTTTTTTGCTCTCATTTACCCCTTTATTCTATAGTTAAGTTCATTGTAGAGAAAGACAAATTTTCTGCTGTGACATTGTGACATATTGTTTGGATGGTGCAGGCACTGGAGAAGATAATTCAGTGGAGTATGCTGGGGTGGAAATGCAGATTGCTGTAGTTTACAATCTTAAGTGTTCTCATTCACTCTTGGTCATAGTAGTCCTGAATTGAGAATATTAGTTTTATTTCCTTTGAGTCATGCTTTCTGTGCTGTGACTCTCAGCTTAGACCAGTGTGTTAAGAGTACAGAGATCTGGGAGAAAATAACCTCCTTTTCTTTCCACCTGGTCCTAAGGAATCAGAGGGACTAGGTGCAGCTGGGCTTAAATTCTGATTAGAACCAGTTCAGAAGTATAAGTCTGGTTGTGTTCTATGAGACCCCAGATGCATGAATAGTGTGGGCTACACTCTAAGTCTGGTCTCATTTGCAATGGGAGAGTCACAAATAGTGAGTTTTAACCAATTAAATACTGAAAGTTTGGACGAGTTCAAAAGGAACTTTCAGGAACACAGATTCACCAACAGTGCAGTTTATTGGAGCAACAGGTTATAGACTCTTTCAGATTGCTGGTGATGAATTTACGGCACATGCAAAATATAAGTGTAGAGAACTATGAACAAGAGTTCGTGGATCTATTCCAATGCAGCTGGATGTGCAAATCTTATCACAGAGGTGTCCCCGCTTTGGGAAGGAAAGAGGAGCAAGCCCCATCAACTTGCATGCAAGGTCATTTTATTCTCATCCTCAACCTCTGAGGATTTCAAATGCCAATTTATAAATTTATAAGAGGCAGAGGTGAGGATATAGTCAAATATTCTGTTACTGCCATTGCAAATGGAGGGAGGAGGCAATTTATGTGTAAATGAGGGCTATCAAGATTTACAAAGAAAGATTGCAAAGACTGTGGTTCTTGCACAAGGACAGAATGAAACTGGGACACATTCGTATCACTCCCTCTTCCACCTGGCCCATTGCAGAAGAAAGGGCTGTCTGGCTTCTGCCTGACAACCTGTCACCGCCTCAGCAGGCCATCATGTCCACAGAAATCCCATCACCACATATCTCAGGAAAATCCCTTTACTACGTATCTCATGACGTTTATCATGGCTGCAAACCTCATTCCCACACAGCGTCATAAAGCACGTTTAGAGACCTCTGGAAGATAGATATTTACCAGTCCCAAAATGTATAGCTTATTTGGACAACTGATCTTTGAAGAGAAAAGAAGAGGGAGAAACTACATATGGACGTCATGAGCCCAACTCTTGGAGTAAAGAAAGGAAGACGAGAAAATTCCAAATAAATGGATTTATTCACTTTTTCCACACAAATACAACATTTGAAGGCCACTTCAAGGCATAATGATTATCATGATTCTGGATGTCATAAAATCTTTTCAGACGGGGGAGACAAAGGATGCAGCACAGTTCAGGATGTGGTGGTAATTTGGCAGAGCCAATAGTTTCCTAGGGCACAGGGAGAGTTGTGAGTTTTCATATCTAGAAGAGTACACCAAATAGGCAGTTCAAAATAATATCCTGTATAAGCCATACAGAAAACCTCACTGTTTACTCCTGTGAATGTGTCTAAGCATGAAATTCCATTAACAGTGGACAAGAAAATACTAGAGTTAATTTCTATTTCTGAAGGGTACCTTTTCTCTTTGTGCTTGCTTACCTGTTTCTTTTTTGAGGCAAAATAGTGGATTCTATTAGCTGTTGCTTTTAACTGCTCTCTACTCACCCCCCTCCAGTGAGGTCATGCATTTCCATACAGGAGGGCTTTGCCTCTTTATTACTTGCTCTGATATGAGCAGCAGCCCATGGAAAGGACTACAGTGAACCGTATAACATCATTACTATTAATGGGCTCAGAAAGCACAGTCCATGAAAACACACTAGTTCAAGCCTGAGAAAAAAAAGTGGAGGTTTTACCTCATCTCATTCAAATGATGAATGAAAATGCTGAACCATTTCTACAAGACAGATGAACACTCTGAACTGAGGAAGGTTGTTCAGGCAGACTGCATGTGTGAAACCTATGGTTATGAAAGATGACTGCAGTATCTTTCTGTATCAGTATTAATGATGCTTATAATGCATTCCTGAATATCCACATCTGCTTACAGATATAGATAGATTTGAAGGCACGTCATGCCCTGTGGCTTTTTTCTTTAACTAATAGATTAGTGCAAAAGGCTGCCACAACTGCTTTGTAAGCTTTGTAACTGCACTAATGTAAGTTGAAAAAGTTTGCTTATCATTTGACAAATGTTCCTGTCTACATCAAATCCTCTGAACCACATAAATTTTTATCTAGAGATGTGCCAAAGTGCCTGAGAATAATTTGGGCAGCTGGTGAACTGTTACCCACTAGTTCACAGACAGAACTTTCACCTCTTCCTTGCTTTCCACTTCGGTGAATTTGGCTAGAAAAATTGTTAGCACAGTGGGGGAGGCTTGGCTTCACTAAAACATTTTATTTATCTTTTAACATGTTTTTGTACTGTAGTCACAAGTGCACTGACATACTTATATGACATGCCATGGAACTGCTGAGATGGTAATACAATACTGCAGAATATACAATATTCCTTTTAACTGATTAAACTGGTGATGAACTGATCTATGTGAGCCATGGTTTAGTGTTCTCTTGGTAGAGCAGTCCAGCATGACTTTTTGAATTGTAGACCTTCTTGACTAGCAGAAATACTATGAAAAGCTGGAGCTTGGAAAGCAAATACAAGAGATGGAATGAAAATTTTTCCATTTTGTGTCCTACTGGCTTTGCCTGACCTTGACCCGAAAGAAGTATTGCAGTTACCAATGCACAGGAAGCTGAGAGTAAGTTCTTTAGTTCCTCATTGGGGAAAGAAGGGCTTCAGGCAGCAAAATTTGCATAGTGAACATTAAATTCACAATGCTCTCAACTCTGAGAGAGCCTCAAGCTCTCTGCCTGATTGTGTAGCAGGTACTGGAGAACTGTTTCTTAGACATATAATTTTATTTTATTTACCATTTAACATACTGTTGTTTCTTTGGATACTGTCTGATGAAGATTTTATACATGCAAGTAAATAGACCAAAGAAAATTGTCTTCTCTCCAATTAGTTCTTATCAAGCTAGAGTAGTTACATTCTGATTAGGATTTCCAGTTGAGTCACAATATATTTATATTGAGGAAAAGCAAGAACATATGTTCTAATTGTCAGTGATTTGGGCTTGAAATCGTTTGAGGTAGATTCTGACAGACATATATTGTGGAAACAATTTCTGAACCATCATATCAGCTTCAAACAATTAGTATTAAATTGAAGAATATTTATTAAATTAAGTTTATGCTTTCAAAATAACCTATAAATTCAGACAGGAGTTACATGAAGAAATATCTAGAGTAAATGATGCTGGTACTGTCCACCTCTTCAGTAAAATATGTCAGGCTCAAACAGATGAAATGATCCAGCCTTAGAACCAATTGAGAGTAATTCTTCATGGACGGCAAACAGAGGCAGCACAGATTCTTCCAAGAATAAAACTATATTGTGACTGCATAGGTGGAGGGGCTGCATATGATGGGATTCTTTACCTGGGCACTACTTCAAAATTTTATATAACACAAAATACTGCTTTGCTGAAAAAAAGGCTAAGTGTGGGCAGCAGTGACTGTCTATATGAGAAGTTTGAAATATTTTATGATGTCCGGGCATGAATCGTGGAAACATATGTTAGGTCTCTAAGCAGAATCTGATGTACCCAGAAGGTAAAATGTAGAGCAAGCAAAGTCCATTAATTTCCCCACTAAACTGGGGCCAAATGTCTCACAAAATTAATTCATTTGGTAGAAAATGTTACCCATTAAGGCAATAGAAATAGCTCCAAACTAAAAAAAAGTACATGAAAATTAACAGTCATCATAAAAAAGTTGCAATACATAACACACAATAGAGAAAAGAATTATTATGAAATGTCAAGTGAAATAAATAACAGCTAAGGGCTCACTGTTTAGGAAGAATTCATTCCAATAAATGTCTTAGCTATGTCATTCAAATATTTCCTGTTAACTTCTTACAATATATTTAGACAAATGAATTAAGAAAATACTAAATATACATGAAAATACCTTAGAAGTTAGTGAATTAAATGAGAAATTTTATGCAGAATATTTTAGCCAGCTTTAGCAAATTTGCCATGCTTAATTGCAATCTTGTATGAATTCTAGGGCTAGAACAAACAAATGCCTGTCTAGTCTAAATTATATAATTGGAAATTCTTTTATCCCATCCCATAATTTGTGCTCATGCAAGTTTACAAATATATCTATCCTTAATTTAAAAATATAAAGTGATGGCAAAGTCACAATAATCCATTCTTTAGTTAACTATAAAAATGTGTTTCTGATTCACTTTTGCTATTATATTCTGATTGGAAGATGGAAGGTCCTTCTAAAATTTTTTGTCTGTTTCTTGTATCAGTATTTACAGACCACAGTCAGTACTTATACTAACCCTTCATGGACTTGATAAAATAAACAGATTAATCTCCTTGTATCCCTCACTCTGTGATGACGATGTTTGAATATAAAATATAATTGGCAGCTAAAATATTGTTGATTAGAGTCAGCCTCAAAACATTTTTGCCAGACACTGTTGAGAACTTTAGTTCTGTAAGGCATGAAAAAAAGCTCATAGAGTTCTTGATTCCTCAACGGATCAATTTCTAGTGCTATTTTTTCTATGACACACATATGCATCATAGAGGATCTTTAAGGTCCATTCCAACCCAAACCATCCTACGATTCTATAATCCTCTGAATGTTTTCAGCAAAATCCAGATGCCACATGAAATGAATGTATTCACACATACTGGGTTTTTAAATAAAATATTTATTTTAGTTTTATAGTGTCCAAGCAAACATAACAAAGGCACATGAGTCTTCAGCCACTTGTCCTCAACTCCAGTAAAAGACAAAAGAAATAGCTAAAAGTTTTTACCTATTGTGTGCAAATTCATCTCATCTTAGAGATTACCTCCTGTTTATTCTTTAGCTCTATAAAAATGATAAACCATTTTCTTTTAGAGAAATTTATTTTTCAGAACAGTGGCTTGCAGCTGCTTAATGGTTAGCATCAACATGGGACCTGTGAGTGGAACAGCTCCGGGCCACAGCCCGGATTTTATCTTAGTTTTTTATCTCAATTCCCTCATGTACAAAATGTTCATGTTATTTCTCTGCTTGTCATGTTATAGATCCCTAGTACCTCCTTACAGATTTACAAAGGATCAAGTCTCATTTTAGGTTGTCCTCTAAGTTTACTGGACTGTTGAAGTATGATGATATGTTTTCTTATTAAGTATTATGAGGGTGTGGCAGGTTGATATTGATTGTCTGCCAGACCACCACCCAGCAACTCAATTCCTCTTGTCAACAGGACATATGGAGAAATAAGATGAAAATGCTCAAAGGTTGAGATAAGGACAGGAAGATCTCTGGCAGTAATTACACTGAAAAAACTTAGGGAAAATTAGTTTCATTTATTGCCAGTTAAAAGGATGGTGAGAAAAAAGGAAAAAAAAAATAAACCATCTTTCCTCCATTCCCCCATGTTTCCAGGCTCACTGTCACTCCTTCATTCACGACACTCTCCACTGACAGGGACTCAGGAATGGGAATGAGAGTGCGGTCAGCTCCTCCTCACAGTTTTGACTGCTCCAGCCTGGAACATTCCC